>JAAGOF010000233.1:63189-162550 GCA_010645155.1 Tigriopus japonicus
TATACTATTATATAGGTTATCCCTGGCTAGGCTGACGAGAAACATTCTGAAACCTGTCTCTAAATAGTCCAATGTTATTGACCCCTATCTTCTCACCAATTTGTTCATATCTGAGCGTACCTGTGAGTGAACGTAGTATGTACGCGTAATGTAGCATGTATGTCTATATGTTTCATTAGAGACTGCCCGCGCACTATGGCTCAATGATCTTCCTTTCAAAAGCCATCCGGATGATGGATCAACCAAGGTGGACAGGAAGAACAATGGATGCAATGAGGCGGAGAGATAATTTAAAGCACAAGGGTACAATGTTTACTTTGAGACTAAGCCAACTGATGGAAATGTCATGATTCACTTATTTCAAATATAAAATTTAAAAATAAACATGGATCAGGATGGCACATTATTTCAAATTTTCTTGTATTGGCTTTTTATAGAGGGGTCAGGTCGGTCGGTTTGGATACATTGGCAGCCAGAGAACACGTTTGTACATACAGTTGAATGTTTGTACATAGTCATGGAACAAAGAAACACGGGAAAACCTTTCTCTTTTTTTTTTAAGTTATCTCATCAAAAGGACCATTTCTTTCGTTGATCAAAGACCGACAAATCAAAAGACAATGAAGAATCTCTTTTGCTCCATGTTGAAGTCAGAATTACACCTACACAAATGTACATAAGCAGTTACTTTTTGAACTTTGTGTTCGTTTTGCCGCCATTTAGTGGCGTCATTTTGATTTAATCTAAAAAGAAATCCAATCAAGCACTTCTTCAAAGCTGATCTCAGCATTATTGTCTGTAGGAACAGATTTCAGGGTCAGTGAACCAAGTGTAGAAATCACAAGACTCAGAAATATTGCCACCTTCAATTGATTCTTTTCAAATTTAGTTTTAATGACATTCAATTTAGTCCTTTTTTGTCTCATGGAAGTATTTCCATGACAAGTGATAAATCGCCCCAATCAAAAAACAATGGCTATGACCAGTGCATCTAAATCAATTCTGTGACATCATCAAAGCTTTTTCACCAGATTCTTCATAGATTGTACTAATTTCTCCGCATGATCATTGCTAGATGGACGATATGGTGATGAAATGAAATGATCACTTCCAAATTTGGCTCATTGTTTAACAAATTGCTTGGAAAAATCCATTGTCATTTTGCCAGGGAATCCAAACATTGTGAACATGTTCACCATAGTTTGAGTCACATTGATTGCTTCAAGAGATTTCTTGTCATAAGACTTGCAAACTGGCCAGCCTGAAAAACGATTATTTTTTATGGGAGAGGATGACCTCCAAATATGAACAAATTACTCAAAATTTCTTGGGAAAGACGAGTGGGGATGGAATGAAACAAAAGGGTTTCATGGTGCTGTGTTTGACCATGAATAGAGCATTGAAAGCATGAAAAATCATAGTATATCTTCCTTCCTGGCAATATTCTTTTGACCATCCATCGTTTCTCTTTGGCAAACCTGTTTTTGGATCTAAAATTGTTGTCGGAATATAAAGTTCATTTTAGAGCAGAGCGTTTAAATTTACTTCAGCGTTTAGTGGTTTTTATATCTAAGTTGCCATGGCACATTTGTTTGAGCTTGAAAGGCAAGAAGACAGATCTTGTCAAGGCAGTTGTAATTATAATGGGAAAGATTGGGCATATACACATTTATCTTTTCTCTGAAAGATCTGACTGATTGAATCATCTTGATTTTGGGGTCCAATTTGTTCCATAGCTTGACACCTTGATTTGCAAAGGTTGCTGAGTTTTGGTATGTAGGAGTTTCCTGTCGGGTTGTTGCTCTTGTTTCACAATGAATGCATTGATTTGCATGAGTCTCCAGGACTGTTTGGAGGGTTTCATCTATTCCTCCTCCACTCTGATTGTATGAGCTTTCCACATTGCAATTAGTGTGGCTTTGATTGCTTGTTGATTTAGAGAAAGAAACCAGAACGTTTTATGTAACTCGAGTTTAGAAACCTTATCTGACAGCTCCCCTCCAAGATATTTGGGAAGAATCTTGTTGAATGCCGTTTGAAGTTAAGCTTGGTAACCGGTTCCATATTCGTTTGCATGCCCATGTTCATAACACGAGAAAAAGTGGCAAACAGTATCTCAATGATGATAATACCAATGACTCAATGACATGCTTCAGTCGAGAGCACGGGATCTTTGAAAGGAGCAAACTGAGTACACCCGGACCTCCTCTCAGTTTTCCGGTTAGCCATCGAACATGGGTATTCCAACAAACATGCATACCCGGAATTTTATAACCAGGTTTATCCCATACAGCGGGTCCATCCACCATAATCTCCATTGGTGTAACAATCAGTTCTCTTCCTCTCAAGACCATTATTGAAGTCTTTCCAGGGTTTGCCTTCAGTGCATTTGCCGCCATAAATATTCTCCACTTTTGACAACAGTTCCTTTGGACTGGGCGCTCTGGCAACAGCAATGGAGTCATCCTCAAAGCATATGAGGCCCTCTCTATCCTCTTTGTCAAGCCACAAGAGAAGATCAGCGATGTAAATTAAGAATAAAAGCGGGGAAAGGACAGACCCTTGTGGAGATACACATTTAATTTCACGAAATGGTGAAAGATGTCCATCCACTTGCACAGCTTGGGTACGTCCTGACAAGAATGAGTGGATCCCTGTAGATAGCAAGTTTCTTTTCAAGGATGGACAACGAAGTGTAGAATGACTCTTGCTTCTTTATCTATTCATCGAGAGGCTAGATGAAGGAGATTTGACATGGCAGTAAAAGTTGAGTGATCTCCCCTAAACTATGCTGACCCTTTGGGAGGATGTTTTGGTCTTGCAAATAAGCCATTATCTGAGAATATGCAATCTTCTCGAGAATTTCCAGATCCAGATGGTATAATGGATACAAGTTAATAGTTTGATATTTCAGTTTCATTGTCTCCTTTGGAATTGGTACCTCGCACCCCCCTTTACAGATCTTGGGGAAAACACCAGTGACAAGTGATTGATTGACAAGATGAGTCACAGGCTCTGCAAGGGTCGCCATTGCCATATTCAATGTCTTTCTGTTGATGTCATCCAATCCAGAGCTAAATTTGTCTTGCAGGGAGTTCAAAGCCTTGATAACTTTTTTCCTTTCAAATGGTCTAAAGGTGAATCCATCAACAATCCGCCCACGTTTTTCCCAATATTTCGATAGGTCCTATCACACCAGGTTTTATTTTTGACTTGATAGATGTCAATTTGTTTTCAAAGAAGGATGCAAGCTCTTCAGCTGTTTTTCTTGGAATCAGCCAGTACTTGAACTTCAACCATGATGCAGCTTGAGCCGCTATTTGCTTGCTTTCTTGGTGTGTGTCTTGTTGACGGTATTCCAAACATTTTTACTCTACACACCTTCTTTGACTTGCCTTCTGGTTTCTCTTCCAACTCGATCCTCTCTCAAAGCTCCTTTATAGGATAAGGGAATAGCCAAAGCGCACCCTGGTGGGTGCTTATCTAGCACCCGATTGTCATTTTTTCTATGAATTTATCCATTAAATCCGTGTCAGTATCCCAACAAAGATAATGACACGGAATTCCTCAAAGATCTGTTAAAAGTTGTCCTTTCTCATCTGTTTGCAGCATCTTTTCGCAATCCACTTCTTTGATTTTGATCCATCCAATTTCCTCCATGGAATTGTAGCCCCAAGAAGACAATGATGACTCACTTTGGAGCTTTGGAGTTTATAAGTTGTCAAGCAAAGATTTGGACCGCAACATTTGTGGTCTATGGTTAAATGACAAGACTCCTCTTGATCTCGCTTGCTTCAAAAGTGTGCTGAACTCCCGACTCCACAAGGTCACAGACCCGTCATTATTGTCAATTCCCCGCCACAGAGACATCAAGTGTTGATTGTCACCTTCAATTCTCCTAAGGTCCAAGTTCATGTCTACACCCATAATTGTGAGCTTGCCTTCACACACTACTGCTCTTTCCATTTGGGCGCAGAACTGGCTCAAATGCTTAGACACATGTTATTTTACAGACACCCCTCTCCACCCACGGTAGAACACTGCAATGGGAACATTTTTGTCCCTCTTTTGTAATCCCTCTAACTGGATAGACGGGAGATACTTGTTCATAAGGTTGGTTGTCTCTCAGTCTGAACCTAGACTACAACAAAAGCTTTCGAGTGCTGTCACCCTCGCTTTGTTGGTTTTTGTTCTTGGGAAAAACATGCCAAAGCCGGCGTTTCCATTTTTTGGAATTACATGCTCCTTCATTTGGAGCCGGGCTCATCCTATCATTCTATTATCATTCTGCTCAAGATTTATGGGTAAAATATTATGTCTATGCCAATCTATAGTCTATTTTGACAAATAACACTTCAGTTTTGGAAATATGGCATACGCGAGGTCCGCCATGAGTAAGTGAGTCAAAAGATGGTAATAGACTGTATCAAGGGGCGAGCATACGTTCACCACACCACTTCCCCCCCGCGGGAAAAAGTCCGGGCCGAAGACATGGGAACGGTCCGGAGACGCGAGACGGGCCGGAGACACGGGAACGGGCCGGATATATAGGATCTGTAAGCAACCGCCCAAAAGTCCGGAACAACCGCCCATAAGGTCCAGACAACCGCCACAAAATGTCCGGCTGACGGGGACGAAGGCCGATGAGCGGCGACGAAGGCCGATGAGGTGGCCGGCTTACCTCCGAGCCGGTTATGTCGGGGTCACCTGTATGGCGCACATGAAGTCCGCCATGAGTAAGTGAGTTGAGAGATGGTACTAGACTGAGTAGACTGGCTATCTTCTGACTAGTACATCGATATACATATCACAGATCAGGTACTCATACAAGTGGCGAGCATACGCTCGCCACAGAAATGTTAGCAATTTGTTTTAGGGATTTAATTATTTTATTTAACCCAACATGTGATAATTGGTTTAATGAAGTTGTCCATTTTGACACTTTGACGTTGAAAAACGTATTTAAAATCTTAGCATTTCATCAATGAGAGCTAAGCAATCCATCGGGCTTGGGAAAGACTTCCCTACTAACGTAAACGGCGAAATGAGGAGCGGTCTCCAGTTTACAGTCCTCTATGGCTCAGTCGATTTGAGCCTAGTGGGTTTGGTTGAGCATGCACGCAATACCCGTTTATCGGTTTCAACTTCAGAGTTGCGCCGCAAGGGTTCCTCGGAGGGCTGGGAGTCTCCCTCACTGGAAGTGTGGCCAAGCGGTCTCTGATAAAGTCCTCGTCTCTTCTTTATCAGGCTCCTTCATTTTTCAATTTGTTGCCCATTAGTCTTCGTCGGGAATATGTAGGAGCTGATCCTCTAACAACATTGAAGGCAGGATTGGACAAATTTTTAAACACTACTCCTGACCAACCCACTATACAAGGGTTGTATAGATCTGCCAACAGTAACTCATTAGTAGATCAAATTTCATATAAACGTTAATTATAGAAACTATATTAATTATTAACTCTCTCTTAACAGGGAATCCTATTCCTTGTAGCGGTATTAAAAAATCCGCCCCCATAAAAAAAAAATCGAGAACACATAACATACATTCATTTTCAGGAAAGAGAGGTCTCAGGGGCAACTTTTTATTATTATATTGAATCAATAATGTCAGAGCTATTTGTCCTAAAACGGAGATTGTAGAACTTTTGACGCACGTGGTATTTCCATTAGATTTAATCTTCAGTGCGTAAAGTTCATGGACGTATTCATTAAACCTATTAATCTGTTTCTTTCGTTGTTTTTCTTTGCATTGTTCATAGACAATGCTACTCTCTTACTGGTCAACTTTGTGAGTGACAAACATAACTAACTGACCCTATGATATGGCTTTACGTCCACTAATTTTGGCAACCCTGTTAAGAAAAAGAAACAGCTGTTGTGACGGTGCCCAAAATGACTATCATCCAGGGTTGCCAGGTGGCCGCCGCGGCGGCCAAAATTTCCAAAAGTGGCAACTTTTGAAACCTGATGGCCACGAGAAAAAAAGAGTGGCCGCCGGGGGGAAATTGGCCGCCAAATGGCAACTTTTAAAACCTAATGGCTACGGGAAAAAATTATTGGCCGCCAGGGGGGGAATTGGCCGTCAAATGGCAACTTTTGAAAGTTAATGGCAACGGGAAAATATTGATGGGCTGCCGGCATTCATTCAGGACGACTAGGCGCTCACTGCCGCTCGCTCGATGAGGCAAGAGCAAGTTTGAGATCGTAATGCCAGGGACAAAATCGAACAAAGCTGTGGGTGGTTGGGCTGACAGTGGGTAAATAAAGGAGACTGGCCAGGGTGTAAGAGGGTTTTTAGATTGGTAGTAAATATGCCAAATAGTTAAAAGCATATTATCAATGACGTTCCGCTCAGTCTTGGAAATCAATTTCAGAATCATTTGATTTTATCGCAACATTTTAGCCAATACGTTGTTGAAAGGGAACCAACATCTTAAAGTGTATGATCAACAAACCTTTGGTCACCATGAGCGACTCGTTTTTTGAGTCAAATTGACCTTGATCAAAATTTCAGCTGATTCCACAAAATAAGCGCCTCTTGCGGTCAGATTCAGACAAAGTTGCCAGCTAGAGAGTGGGTTTTAGTGCCACTTTTGGCAAAACTGTGGTAAAATAGGTTTTTCCTTAGATGTTTACATTTCTTTGCAATGGTATTATGATATCAAACTCCAACATTTCGGAGAAATGTTGATGTCAAGAAAATCTCTAACGGTTTGTCAACGAGTGGCATTAAAACACACTCGCTAGCTGGCAATTATGTCTCAATCTGGCCGCAAGAGGCGCTTATTTTGTGGAATCAGCTGAAATTTTGTGCAGGGTTCATTATCTGATGTCCTATGGCACGGACATCTAGAATTTCCTGGACGGCGCACGGCAAATCAGGGGTGACCAAGATCAAGTGGAGAAGCACAAAAGGAGAGAACGAGCTTTTGAAAGAAGAAAGTCTCAGTTTTTAAAGAATTGATGATTATCCATCAACTTGCAACGGTTTGGGATACACTTCTGGAATATTTGAATAACAAAATGCATTACTCAAGCAAAACATTAAACTTGTAATGCCTCTTCATGGTTTCAATGAACAGATAAAACACCCTTAGAACATTCTACTATCTTAACTCTTACTCAGCCTAGAACACACCTTTTCAACGAATAAGGTTTATTTGCATCATTCGAACTTATACTGATCATTGAACTAACTCATAAACAAAAAATAAGAATAGAAAACACATGAATACATGAAAATATTAAGACAAATTTGACTGTCATTGAAACTTACAAAAAAATAAGCTAAACTAGAAATAAACTGACAATAGATCGATAGAAATGAGACAAAATGAATCAAAATAAACTTTTAACATTTTGAAACAGTTCTCATATCTTTAATTTGGTCTCTAAAACACATCTTTCTAATATACTATTGCAATATGAACAAATAAAGTAAAACTGACTAGTCTTTCACTATGTATTTTACGTGATACCAAGATATATTTTCCTGTTGAATGTTCTTATATCCAGGTTAGACTAGTCTTTCATGAAATTCTATAACAATTCAAATCATGAAGTTCTGAAGAGAAGCAAAGAAGGTTATGCCAAATTAAAAGTCCTTGTGTGTCAAACTTGGGAGCACGTTGGAAAATAGTCAAAAATTGGATATTTAGGCATCCTTGACCATAATTACATTGTACGTATATGATGAATTATATACTTTTTTTTGTTTGTTTGTTGCGGATTTTCTACTACCGCTACAAGGAATGCGATTCCCTGTAAACAAGGATTTCTCCCGACAGCTTCAATTCGATCCCCAACAGGATTCGAACCTACGCCGTCTGGGGAAGCACTTTTTTTACCCTCGGCTCTTATAAGAACGCATTAGTACGCGCGACCACTCTGGCTTCCTTATACATTACAGTATTTATGCTAGCTCATAGTATTCTTAAGTTTAAATAAAATGATTTTCAGACAACGGTTTGGGATACACTTTTGGAATATTTGAATGACAAAATGCATTTTTCAAGCAAAACACTGATTTTGTAATGCCTCCTTAGGTCTGAAATCTAGATTTTCAACTTGTTTGCATCAATATCAATTATAATTATAAGGTGCAAGTCTATCTTATGGCATATGGACCTTAACCCACACGCAAATTCACTACTTAAAACTGCTTGAACAACTCTTAACCATACTGAGATTGTCCTGAAATCAATGACACGATCGTACAATAAAAGAAATTCGAAGATGAAACCATCAATTCTAGAACATGAATTTATGCCAAGGTGACAAGCCTTAAAAAAATCGATTTCTAATAAGCAATAAAGATTGCCATGTCTTAATTAAGTTCAGGATAAGGCGTGGACGAGCAAAATCTATGTAAGTTGTTCAAGCCGGGTAACAGATAAGCTCAAAAAAAACGCCGTTATGTTGTTCAAGTTGTTTCTTGAATGAGCGTGATGAAACTCCGCGTTTTAGTCCAGGGGAGAATTTCCGGGGGAAATATGGTTCCTAATCCATTTTCAAGATGAATTTGCGTGGCATTTTTAAGCAAGACGACACCGAACGAGGGTAGCAAGAGCTGAGTGAAGACAACAGGGCGCAGAAATAGAGTAGAGCTACTCTGGACTTGCGCAAACGATGAAGAGACTTCAGACGAACAGATTCCTTTGCACAGGCTACACTTTTATAATATTTACACTTTAAGTAACTTTATCATAATCCTCAAAAAAAGTTTTAATCGTCTTACCTTCATTCAGTTAGCTTTCTGAGAGGCCGGCCTCGCACTTCTGATATTCATGAGAACATTGAGCACCTAGAGAGCTTTCTAAGGCACTACAAGACTTTAAACAAAACACACTGATTAGGGAATGATGATGCATTGGAAAATAGACACTAAAACACTCTTTATAAATTATGAGCCACATGAACTTTGTTGCACGACTTAAAAGAACTGAGCTTGTTTTCCTTCTTCAGGGTGTCTCCCGCAACTCAGAAAAACTGCACACAAAATCAATCGTGTAGTGTTTTAAGACTATTGAAAGACACTTACGGTCTGAATGATTTTATTTGAAAGGTCTTCATTGATATTAGTCGAAAAAGCAAGCAGATTTTTACTTGACAAGCCTCAATTGTGGTGTCTTGAAAGTTTGAAGAAAGGCTGGATTATGTGATCTTCTAATCAAAACTAAGAAAAAACCTTATGCCATTCTGGATCCTATTTTCAGACAAATTATTTGAACACTCACAAAAGGCTTTAAAGTTCATTACACTTTACATTGACAGGTTTTGTCCAATATGTTGCAAAATAAGTTCTTAACAATATTCTGACTGTTTTGGTCACCATTTTTGATTTTCATCTTCTCTCTTCAGGGATCCTGTGGCACGTTGTCTTCTTAAGATTAATTATATTTGAACCAACAAATTAGGACAGACCAGCTGACTTAAAGTGTGGCAAAACAATAAGTTAAGTCACCTTTGTATAACATTCAAACCAATTATTGCTCTTGGGGCCAATCAATGAGCATCTTAAAGTCATTTTGAACATTGCAACAGTTGCATCAAGCAACCCTTAATCTAGAAGAGGCCTCATCTTTGGCAGTTCGCCCAGCCAAATTAGCCAGAAGACCAAAGAGGCTGCTCTAAATTTCCGGCTGAATTGGCATTCGATCTTTGCCTTTCACTTGATTTGGGTCACCTCCGGCCAGTTTTGCCGTGCCGTGAAAAGTCCACCTCTATTCTAGATGTCCTTGCCTATGGTGATCGATTGCGAGCTGAATCCTCAACCTCAAACATTAACAGTTTCCCGACAAGAGATTCGACAAATTCAAACGGCTGAATTAGGAAAGTCATTTACGACTTGATAATACAAGCATCAAGGTCAATTTCATCATAAACATGGTGAGGCTGGCCTTCTTGCCTGAGGTAAGTAAGGATGTGATAATTTTGTCCATGAGGATGTAAATCACTTCAAGATATTGGTCTACATTCCCAGGTACAGGGATGAACAGATAAATTGGCCGCATGTTCAAACTTGTGTAGATTCGAATCGAGTGGTTCAAATTGAATGTTTTTCTCGGAAAAATACGAGTTTGAGTGTTAAGAAAAAGATTTGTTTCGAAAGTTTTTCTCTAGTTTCAAAAACAAAAATGGAGCAAGAAAGAAGGACAGCCATCATCCAGCTTGCTCACGCGGGACATAGTGCCCCTGCTATCTCCAAGCTCTTGAAGTACGCCCCTAGGACCGTCAGGAGGATTATCAAGGCATGGAAGGACGAGGGGAAGTCTCATAGGAAGCCCCACAAGCAAAGAAGTGACAAAAAACGGAGCCCCAGGTTCTTGGCTGGCCTGAAAAAGTCCATCAAGGCCAACCCCGGGACCCCAATGACCATCCTGGCCAAGAAGCGTGGAGTTTCAAGGATGACAGTCTCTAGGGCTGTGAAGATTGACCTGAATATGACCTCTTACAAGCTCTACAAGAGGCAGATCCTCACTGAGAAGATGAAGGAGTCCAGGATCATCAAGGGGAAGAGGATGCTCTCAAACTTGAAGTCAAATGGTGGAAGGATAATCTTTTTCTCTGATGAGAAAATGTGGACTGTGGATAGGAAATTCAATGCCCAAAATGACAGGTGGATTGTCCCTGAGAAGGCTGACGTCCCCCCGGTGTTCACCACCAAGCACCCAGCCAACATCATGACCCTGGGCGTCATTGGCAGCAACGGCGCCATCATGCCCCCTCATTTTTTTGAAAGGCGCCAGAAAGTCAACACAGAGGTGTATTGTGAGGCTTTGAAGACCATCGTCATTCCTTGGATGAAAGAGGCGGCCAATGGAGTGCCATTTGTGTTCCAGCAGGACTCAGCGCCGGCACACAAGGCCAAGAAGACGTTGTCCTTGTTGAGGGAGGAGGGGGTGGATTTTTGGGGCCCTGAGACTTGGCCCCCCAACAGTCCTGACTTAAATCCTTTAGATTATTTTTGGTAGGGAATGTTGGAGGGGGAAGTCTGTTCTGTCAGCCACAACACTGTTGCCGCCCTGAAGAGCTCCATCAGCAGGATATGGGCCAAAGCCAACCCCGCGGACGTCAAAAATGCCTGCCGCAAGTTCAGGCCCCGTGTGGAGGCCATGTTGTCCGCAGAGGGAGGACATATAGAATAAAAAATCACGTAAAATATCTATAATTCCTAAAAATGCCAATAAATCTTCCAAACCATCTCATGTTTTTGTTCATGGTGAAGTTGAAGGTGCGGCCAATTTACCTGTTCAACCCTGTATGTCAGGCCGTAAGTACAAGGCATTATGGGAGAGGGAGTTTCCTTGGCTCAGTCCATCTCCTCACGATCCAAATGCTCCGTATTGCAAGTTATGCCGTAAAGTGCTAATGCCGAAAAAGAGCACTTTGGACAAGCATAATTCTAGTACGGGGCATCAACAGATTTCTAAGACAACTGGTGCAACACAATTTGATACGTTTATCCAGAAGAGAAAGCCGGAAGTAGGCAGCATTAAGCTTAAAGAGACTGAGCTCAAACTTGCGGCTTCTGTTTGTTGCCACACATCAATTCAAGCTATTGATCACATTAGCGAGGTCATCCAGTCCAGCGCCGATTGCGGCATATTGACCAGCTTGAAGTTACACCGTACAAAATGCTCACGCCTCATTGATCATGTGCTGTCTCCATGTTTTCGAGAAGAGCTTCAGGTATTAGAATGTTAATGAAATTATTTTTTACATGTCATAATAATGTTTTTTCATTTAGGAAGATATGAAGGGAGTTCCTTATTCCTTGCTCTGTGATGAATCTACCGACATCTCTGTGGAAAAGAATTTCTGCATCTGTGTTATCTACTTCAGCAAAAGGAACCTTAAGATTAACACTGCCTATCTTGGGTTATTCCAAGTGATCGAAGCAACGGGGGAAGCCCTATTTCAAACGTTAAAGAAGGCTGTCACTGATTTTGGTCTTCTCTTGAGTAATTGCGTTGGGTTTGGCAGCGATGGTGCGGCGAATATTTTGTATGTATGCTTTATTGCGATGTATGAACATCAGGTTCGTTACAAAAGTCAAGATGGTGGTGATAAGGGTGTAGGTGTTTTTTGCAAGTTCGGCATACGCATGCTGCTGAGGCAGTCAAATGGTACGCGGTTTGATTATCACAGAAGGTTTGATGGTCAGAGTCAAAAATACTTCGGCATACTTGGGTTCGATATCCCGAATTGCATGGGAGGTCAAACACAGGTTTGCTCCTCCAAAACCAGCTCGGAATGGTCTCAATCACGTGGAAGTCGGGGACAGGAGGGAAGCAGTCAAACAAGGTGAACCGGACACCTTTTAAGTCGCCGAACTCTCCCATTAATCGAATTCGGTTTGGAGCAATTGCTGTTAATCATTCATCCAACGGCTTGGTTCCAGTCACGAAATGTGTGATCGCATTGTTGCTCGCATATGGCACACCCAAGTACCTCTTCAGGTACTTTGTGAGGATGGCATTTATTCCGGCCCATGATGAACTCGAAAGTGATCCACTCAGCCAGACTGGCAGACCATATTCAAATTTAGGCAGTATGAAGCATTGGAAAACTCGGAGGACCATCCAGAGGGGCATAAGCTTCAATTCCAACCGTGGAAAGAGAAATCCCACCCTGGCCCGGGCTTTCGTAACCACCATCTTTGCGTGAGCCGAAAACGACAACTGACTAGAGAATTTGAGACCCAAATACACAAATTCGTTTACACGTTCCAACTCTTGTCCACCATACCGCAAAGAGCAATGAGGCAGGCGACCCCGGTGAAATACCATGTAGCTGGTCTTTCTTATGTTCACATGGAGCCCGTTTCTCAAACAGTATAATTCGAGATCGCAAAGAAGCGCTTGTAGATGCTCTGGGGCATTGGAGGCTAGTACCAAATCATCCGCGTACAAGATGTACGGAATGAGAGTTGAACCAAGTTCCGCTCCCCTACCAGTCACTAGATGTTGAGGGAGGTCACTCAAGAACAGATTGAAGAGAAGGGGACCCAAAGTGCATTCTCTTCAAATGCATTTGCCACAGTCTTGCACTTTGTGTTCAAAAAGCTTTCAATGGGTTACCATCTGCATTGGGATTTCTCCTCTCTGAAATACCAGCCTGGTTTAGTAAGAGCACTCTCCGCAGAGAAGAATTCAAGGCACTCTTTGAAGAAATGAAATTGGATGAAGAAAACCTTTCAGAACAAAATGAGACCACGTCTGCTTCAAAACCCTTTTTGCGAGCTAGTTCCACCCGTTGGCTTGTGAGAGGGAAAGTGATGTAAAATATTTTGCTGAACTGGAAAATTTTACAGAAATACTTCGAAGGAGCTGAACGAACTGCATCTCTTGATATCCGCTTCAAAGCCAGAATCTTGAAGGAGATGCTCCATGACGACAACAATTATCTCTACTTTACCTTCTTAGTCCCTAACGTTCGTGAATTTGAAAGAGTGAATGCATTCTTTCAGTTGACCAAGGCTGACCCTGAGGACATGGTCAAAGAATTAGATATGCTGCATCGTTCCCTAAAAATCCAAATCAAGGACAAGAATGACAAAGACTTAGCCACTTCAATGGTCATTTTTGGCTCAGCTTTTCAAAGTGAAATTGAACGCCTGAAAAGAACCCACTCAGCTCGTCAAGATGTATTTTTAGAAGGTCTTCAGATTGTCAAGACAAGAGCTCACAACTTTCTGAAGGATCTCTTACTCGAAGTGGAAAAAAGACTTCCAGAGGTACGAAATGTTTTCAATGGGCTAAATGGATTGAATCCCAAAAAGGTTTTGTCTCAAGTAAACCGGCTACCCTTTGATGATCTTCCCTGTCAACATATCATGAAGGACACTGAACGCTCGGAAATTGAGATACAGTACCGGAAAATTGGGCTCCACATGTGGAAAGAAGAATCCATTTTTAATGGAGAACTACCCACAGATAGCGCCACATTTTGGGCAAAAATCGGAGAGTATAAAAGCTCTGATGGATTGCATCCCTATCAGGCCTTGTCAAGGTATGCCCTAGCCTGCCTAAGTGTCCCGGTGAGCAATGCAGTGGTTGAACGAGTTTTTAGTCACGTGACTTGGGTCAAGTCAAAACATCGAAACAGAATGAGTATCCACATGCTTGACGCTATTTTAAGGGTAAGGCTGACACTTGCATTCCGAGGCATATGTTGTTCAGGTCTACCAATAACATCTGCAATGATGGAAAAATTTTCCAATTCCATGTATATTCTGGATAAAGATATTGAGAATATATCTTCCCTTTTATGAATAAAGTGCCAGTAGAAATGATTGAAAGTTATTCAAAAATGGCTGCCAAGTGGCAACTTTTGATACTATGTGGCCGCCAAAAGGCAACTTTGGATTCCAAATGTGGCCGCGAGCCCTCCTTGGGACCTGGCAACCCTGCTATCATCCATTTCAGTTGAAAGAGTCAAGCCGTCATCGAAGCACCTGCTAGAGATAAAAAGGTGCTAAGAAACGTTCATACCGAAAAGTGTTGGCCGTTCAGTCACGGTACGCATAACTTTTTAAATAGATTTAAATCATATTGTGTCATTTATTGTTTTCAACACAATAAGAGACTGATACAAAAGTCACCAAAGTGAAAGTGCAAGTTCCTTCTTAAATCTGAGGCTAAATTAAGGATCATAATGGAATTTTAAACTGTTTGCAGGCTTTATCAAATAATATCTAGAAGAATTAAGTTTAACTTAAATTTGATTTTTAAATTTAATTTGAAATTGTTTGGGGTAGAAACCTGAATTGACGAAAGTGCACCAAGTGTTTTCTTAGGTACTTGAACAATCAATGTTTGTATTTTAACTATTGGAGGACTTAGTTTGGGCTCACACTGTAATTTTGAACAGGTTGCAGGCGTAATCAAATCATATTCAGATGGCTAAAGTCTAATTTGAAATTGTTTGGGGTAGAAATAACAAATTGACGAAAGTGCAACAACTGTTTTGTAAGTAATGAAGACGACAAAGAAGAAAATCAGATAGAGGGCGTGGATGAAGATATAGAGAATGTGAATGGCAAGCTACCCAAAGATGACAAACACAATCAAAGAGGAGAAGGAGATGTAAGCACAAAGAAAAATGACTATGGTAAAGAAGATAGTGAGTCCAATGAAAATGAAGAAGTTGTGAAATGACCTCCCTGGGACAACTGAAGTTGGTGTGGGCCCAGTAGAGGATGATTTTGAAGCGGAAGATGATCGGGGCGAAGAAGATGAAGAGGATCAGGGCGAAGATGATGAAGATGTAAGGCAAATCCTGACCAAAACCCGTCAGAAAAATGCAAATGAAGCCAAAGTTTTTTTTTTGGCACAGAAAGAGAAAGCTGCTGTGATGAACCATGTATGTTATTAATAATTAGTATAACATGAATTTGGTGAGAAAGGCTTTTATATTTTTCCAGGTCAGATAGGGTGACGCAGTCACCTGGAAATTTCAATGTTTGGATTGTGATCATGAAAGTCAAAGAGCGGATCATTTACAGAACCACATGCGTAAGCAGCATGGTAGAAAGACGGATGATCCATGTTTCAAAACCCTTATCCACCAACGTTATCGGACTTGTCCAGGTTGTAAGGTTCGAAAATCCAACATGACAGAGCATGCACGTGCTTGTAAGGCCCTGAGATAATTAGAAAGAGTGAGAAAACAGAGATCGTCCCCCACTAAAGTGGCCAAACTGCCATCAATCATTCCATCGCTACAAAACTAGAAAGACACCAGTGTCGATTCATGCTTTGACAAGTGTATGGGGAATGGCAGATCATCCTCAACCCGGAACAACTACAAATGACATCTTCGGTAGAGTTTTATCGCTGTTTTTCTGTTCTTATTCTAACAAAAATTCTTCAAGCAGGTCTTTCCTCCAATTCTACGAGTCCCAGGTGGAAGGTTTAAACGCAAAAGACTTGTTCCTCAAGTTTACCATGCCTCGCGGTGAGGCAGTAGTTTTTGAGCCGTATTTCATTCGACTTTACATGGAGCATTGTTGTCCAAGTGTAGCTCTCAATGCAGGTGTAGTATTCTCATGACGCGTAGTTTTACAAAGCAGACTTGTTCACCTGATAAATCAGCTAAATATACCCAATAAAGTTTGAACCTTCAACGTGATCTTGTGTCTTCTTATTGAACCTTACATGGCGCAGTCGGAGTAAAACGCTAAATGAAATATAAAAAAAGCGAAAAAGCGGGAGAACACACGACACACACGCCTACAAAACCCACACAACTTTGGTGTTTCCAAACCAGCCATTATGAACAAAGAGGCCGAAATGGACATCACTCAGTTGAAAGGGTCTATTAGGTCCCACAAAGGACATTTCACAAGAGAAGAGAATCTATTCTGTCAAGCTACCACTGGAGAATTTATAGAAAAGGAGACGGAAGGGATCTCCTTAAATGTCTCCAAGCTCGAATCGGATTAATTGGCGATTTGTGGGATAAGATGATGGTTATGGGAGATTACGAATCGGCTCAAGAAAAGGACATTCTGTAATTAACAGAACGATATGGTGTGGCTGCACGTGGCACTGCTTTTGCAATGCAACGAGCCAATTCGGGAACAGAGGGGTGGAGCAATACGGGAGAGAACAATCGTCGATATCAATTTCGAGTGGCAAGCATCTCAAACTACCATTGTTATTGGCTGAGCAAACACCGCCAACCATGAGGTCGTGGATTGACAAATTCAAGTCTTACCATGCGACATCACATTTGAATTGTTGGGCATAAGGGAACAGAAGGCCTTTTTCTTAGCCCAGATGAGTGGCGAGTTACACGGTGCTATATCAAATTAGAGTGGATCAAATGACCGACAATCAAAATAGAGCGTTTTTTTGATCGCGTAGTCAAATGAGCGCGAAATCAAAAGAGAGAACAAAAAGAGCGCCAGTACAATTGATCCACAATGATATTAAAGTAAATGTGATGCAAATGATGAATATTTCAATGTCTTATAGTGTAAGATAACGATAAACTTTTACTATCACCATTCATTTATATGATTTTATCCTCTCAATGTTATATTAACCCTTTTATTTACTTACCATCATTTGTCACATGTCTCGTCCACACACTCATTTATCTACCATTTTGGTGTTTGATTTCTTCCTACAAATATTCAATTGGATTTATCTCTTTAAAGCTAGCGATAGCTGTACAGTAAGTCATGGTGTTCATCTTGAAGAAAATATTTATTTTTGCAGGAATAATTCTCCCCCGACTGCTGACCGCTGATTTACTAAATGCCCCACCTTCACTTCTTGAAACAGATTTTTTTCTGTATGAAATTGAATCATTTCCAAAGAGAGCTTGTCAAGAACATGGCGTCTTCCAAGCCATGGCTAGTTTGAATACAATTTTTGTGACCAATACTTCGATTGCATGAAGCCTTGCCAAACAAGGGTGATAAAATTCTAACAAAAAAAAGTCTAAAAAGCCTTCAAAGAACAAATTTTGTCTGCCCTTTTGGGTTTTGGTGAAGATTTCGGATATACCTTGTTTCTTGTTCCAATGACAAATATGTAATTATTTCTGATTTGAGACTAGCATTTCTAAATTTGATTGCGTTGATTAATTTCGGTGGTAATTTGATGTTCGATATTGGCTCTCTTTTGATTTCCGCGCTAATTTCATATGGCGATCAAAAAACCGCTCTATTTTGATTGTCGGTCATTTGATTCGCTCTAAAGTTATAGGACACCGAGTTACACACCACAAAGAAAAAGAGGTTGGAACAAACTAGTCACATCGATCAGTGTTATCAATTACTGGAAACAAGATTTCTGGAGCTGTACCCTTTGTTTCGTCGGAGGTTGACATACAAGCAGTTGAAGAAGAAACATGGCCAAAAGCTTACTGACTTTCAACGAGATGCGATGCATTGGGGACGAGGCAGAACTGGATAAGCTTACACTTGATGAGAGGTACATGTTTGAATTGATTATGGCTTGTCGTCACGAGACGGAGTTTTTTTTAACTCTTGAAGTTGCTCGAGAGACCAGGGAGCAAGCTGCGCCTAACCTTATCCCGATTTCAGCAGTGTCTGACATGAATGGATCGTGCTTTAACTGTGGTCAGAGGGGACACATTGCCCTATTTTGCAATAAACGAGATACCTCCAGGAGGAGGAGCTTATCTCGTGACCGGTATGGTCAGGGTCATGATAGTGCTGTTAGAGTTCATGATCGATCCAACAGTAGAGAACGTTTCTCGCAAGCTGGTGGAGAGTGTGGAAGAGATATGGGAAGAAAGGTACGAGGCAACGAAGAACGCAAGAATAGAAGCCCATACTAGTCGAATGTCGATGTTAACACCATCAAAAGATGTGTTGATCATGAGACAGAGAAGGTGTGTGAATTCATCTTGATGGCGGGGCTAGTTCTGTTGGTGATTCAGCCACATACCAAAAGTCCATTTACTTTTTCTAAATGTGAGTGAACCAAGAGAGTAAGATAAATTTCAGTGTTTGGATTGTGTGAGGCATAATTTTGGGCATCTTTTAAGCTCAAAACAGATTATTTTCTTACCATATATTTGCCCAAAATTTCAACACAAATGCATTTGGTCCATTGATCAAGTCACCAAAGAGAATTTTTATTTGATAGTGGTTCTAGTAATGCTTCCCAACGATGAAGTGTTACTTGATGCACACAAAGAAACGTTCTTAATCATATCATGAAACTGTGGTAGTGTGATTAATATTGACTACTATAACTATTTGAGTCCTTTCATAGGAGTGAAACAAATGAGAAACCCATGTGCGTGATCATGTGATGGGAATGCGGAAGAAAAAAAGTGCACTCTGCCTGGATTGAAAAGTAGTTAGCTCTTCCTATAACTTAAAGAAATAATATAGTGTTTAAAACATTGAGGAAATGGACCTTGTTAGCTGCCTAATATTGATTGATAAAGTTATGAAAAATCCAACATCAAGCCAACAAAATTAGTTTATATCTATTGATATAGGAAACCAATGAAAAATCTAGAAATATCAAAGATTTTACAATATATGTCTTCTTATGAAAAAAGAATATCATTTGAGATTTCATCGTACTAATATGGCTGAACATCTGCTCAAGATTTATGGGTAAAATATTATGTCTATGCCAATCTATAGTCTCTTTTGACAGCTAACACTTCAGTTTTGGAAATATGGCAGACGCGAGGTCCGCCATGAGTAAGTGAGTCAAAAGATGGTAGTAGACTGTATCAAGGGGCGAGCATACGCTCGCCACACCACTTCCCCCCCGCGGGAAAAAGTCCGGGCCGATGACACGGGAACGGGCCGATGACACGGGAACGGGCCGGAGACGCGGGAACGGGCCGGAGACACGGGAACGGGCCGGATATATAGGATCTGTAAGCAACCGCCCAAAAGTCCGGAACAACCGCCCATAAGGTCCGAAAACAACTGCCGCATAAGATCCAGGCAACCGCCACAAAATGTCCGGCTGACGGGGACGAAGGCCGATGAGCGGCGACGAAGGCCGATGAGGTGGCCGGCTCACCTCCGAGCCGGCTATGTCGGGGTCTTATGTCTTCATATGAAAAAAGAATATCATTTGAGATTTCATTGTACTAATATGGCTGAACATCTGCTCAAGATTTATGGGTAAAATATTTTGTCTATGCCAATCTATAGTCTCTTTTGACAGCTAACACTTCAATTTTGGAAATATGATCCAACAGTAGAGAACGTTTCTCGCAAGCTGGTGGAGAGCGTTGAAGAGATATGGGAAGAAAGGTACGAGGCAAGGAAGAACGCAAGAATAGAAGCCCATACTAGTCGAATGTCGATGTTAACACCATCAAAAGATGTGGTTCCAAAAACTCCTATGATGACAATTGCCTATACATATCCGTCTGGAAATAAGGAAGATTTGATTACTGTCTTGGATACGGGAGCATCTCGATGTGTGTTTCCTCAGCATAAACTACCTCGCGGAGTATTCTCAATCACACCCGCAGGAGTGAAATTCTCAGTTCAAGAGGAATTCAGGCGCATTCTGGTTTTTGCATTTGATTCTAAAAATCCATTTGAGGAATTTATGATCCATCTTGAGTTGTTCCTCTGTTAGAAACCAAGAAATATCCTGATATTTAATAGATAACCATGCCCGGCCCGATAATAAGCAAAAATATTACAAGCTTTCTTGACGGATATTTCTCTATTATATTATGTTTTACTATTATTATATATTGAGGAACAACTTAAGATGGATCACAAATGCCTCAAATGAATTTTTAGAATCAAATGCAAAAAACAGAATGCGCTTGAATTCCTCTTGAACTGAGAATTTCACTCAGGCAGGTGTGCAATGCCATCTCAAACAAAACTGATGGCGGCTAATGGGTCAATAATTGCTAATGTTGGTTCCGTGGAGTTGCAATTATCTACCATAAAAGGGAAACGGGTAACGATATCGGCAGTGGTTCGGCAAAAAAAAAGTTTTTAATAATTAAGCGTCATCAAACTCCAAAACTCGTTTTGGAACCCACCCATCAGATCTAATTCAGCCATTTCTTACTCATTCGGAAAATAGAGTAGTAATGAACTAAAAAAGGGATTTTATAGATTCAGGCATGAAAGGAATTACAAAAGTTTAAACAATTTCCTCAAATATAATCTTCACGTACAATTATTAATAGCTGAAACGGCCTAAATTCTGAAGAAAGCTTGAAGTCTGGTGGAATGATTAACCAAATTTCAGGTGCTAAAACGATCTGAAATCTACTATTGCACTCATCACTATGTTGACTAACAATAATGAAAAGGGTTAGAGTCCCTTAGAGGAAGCTATTCTAGGCTTGAAGTTTCCAGCTATTGGCAAGAAACTTGCCTTAATCTTGGGTCCACAGCAATACGCAAAAATATGAGCACCCTGAAGTGATCGAGTGAGCTTTCAAGTAATAATTCTTAGATTCATGCTTTTAATGGCAGTCCTTTTTAACTCCATAGAAGGGTTAGAGATGGTTCGAGTCCCTCAAGGAAAAAAAGGCAAGAGCTCATCTGAGCTTTCAAGTCATAAGGTTTAAACTTGTTGATAATTATGAAGGATCGTTTGTTTGTTTTGTTTGTTTGTTGAGGAGTCAGAACGCAGCTTCGCAGCTGCGATCTGATAGAGGCTGTCCGCCATATGGGGATATTGCCGCTCCACTTGGACAAGCTAACAAGCAAGCATTAATTTTTACCTCACCCTCGGGAATGACCCCAGGTTCGCCCATTTAAGCCGTCAAGGGCCGTGACTTCTGCATGTAACTTAATACCACAGGTCACTAGGACTCGGCAAGCCCGGGATCGAACCGGGGCTTGCCTAGTATTTGGCATTGAAAGACAGTTCAATGCTAATTTTGACTCCGAAGAGTTGAGTTTGAGGGTGGCAGTCAGCCGGGATCGAACCCCAGCCATCTGGAAATCAGGAAATAGATAAATAAAATAAGCTTGGCTGAGCTTACAAATCATGAGATGAATTTGCAAGATACGTGCTTAAACTTGTTGACAATTATGAAGCATCATAGAGAAGGTTAAATCCTTCTAAACCTTTTTACAAAGGTTAGAGAGGGTTAGAGTCCCTCAAGGAAAAACGCTCGTCTGAGCTTACAAGTCATATGATGTAGTAGTTGCAAGCTACTTGCTTAAACTTGTTCATAATCATGAACCGTCATAGAGAAGGTTATGGGCCTTCTTAAGTCTTCACAAGGGTTAGAGTCCCTCAAGGAAATAGATAAATAAAATAAGCTTGGCTGAGCTTACAAATCATGAGATGAATTTGCAAGATACGTGCTTAAACTTGTTGACAATTATGAAGCATATTAGAGAAGGTTAAAGTCCTTCGTAACCTTTTAACAAGAGTTGGAGAGGGTTAGCGTCCCTCAAGGAAAAACGCTCGTCTGAGCTTGCAAGTCTTATGATGTAGTTGCAATATACTAGCTTTAACTTGTTCATAATCATGAACAAGTCCTTCTTAAGTCTTGACAAGTGTTAGAGTCCCTCAAGGAAATGGATAAATAAAATAAGCTCGTTTGAGCTTACAAATCATGAGATGAATTTGCAAGATACTTGCTTAAACTTGTTGATAATTATGAAGCATAATAGAGAAGGTTAAAGTACTTCGTAACCTTTTTACAATGGTTGGAGAGGGTTAGAGTCCCTCAGGGAAAAAAGCTTGTCTGAGCTTACAAGTCACATGATTGTTGCATTCCTCTTGTGCTCATACTCTTATGCTCGTGCTCGGTCTAGTCACAAATATATCCATGTAAACGTACTGTGCTGGACAAAAGTTTAGCACCACCCCCAAAAATGGAGTTAGATAGCTAAAACATGCATTAGTTCTCGCAAAATTTGGGTCAAAGCATGTTCATGTCATTAGCTATTATTCGACAAAGTTTTATTTGAATTGGATGAACCTGGTGGAAGGAACCCTGTAATAATTGATGGCATGAAATGAGTTGCTGGTCAAAAGTTTAAAACCGGAACGAAAATCACCTCATTCATTAACTTGAGAGTTGTGCTGACCCTTCCTAAGCCTACCCACTACAAGACAATGGAGCGAGCCAAGTCCTTGAGCGATTTTGAGAAAGGCCGAGTGATTGAGATGGCTTCTTCTGGACGGTCAAACCGGGACATCGCAAGTGCCATGGGGAGGAGCCACACCACGATTGGGAGATTTCTGAATGATCCTGAGGCGTATGGAACCAATAGGAGGCCTGGTCGTTCAAAGAAAATTTCTCTGAGGGATGGGAGGGCCATAATCAATGCAACTCGCAGGGACAGTGGCATCAGCTCTTCGGAAATCAAGCGGGATACAGGTGTGTCTGCTTCTCCCAGATCCATCAGACGGTTCCTCTGAGCCAAGAAGATCAAGAGGAAGAAGCGTTTGACCCGCCCAGCTCTCACACGCCGTCACAAGGAGAGGCGTTTGGAATTTGCCAGACGGACTCAAACGTGGACGGATGAGTGGAACTCGATTTTGTGGTCAGACGAGAAGAAGTTCAACCTTGATGGTCCAGATGGCTACCAGTACTACTGGCATGACCCAAACCTGCCAGAGGAAATGTTTTCTCGGCGGGCCTCTGGCGGTGGCAGTGTGATGATCTGGGGAGCTTTTGGAAGAGCTGGAAAACTTGATCTTCAATGTGTTGAAACTCGGATGAATGCAGTTGGATATCAACGAATGTTGAGTGGAGCCAACCTGAGGCATCGAGGAAGGGAGATTTGTGGCCGAAACTGGACTTTCATGCAAGACAATGCCCCAATACACAAGGTGAGGTCAACGATGCAGTGGCTCGAAGATGAAGGCATTGAAGTTTTGGAGTGGCCGGCATGCTGTCCGGACCTCAATCCCATTGAAAACCTCTGGGGAGTTCTTGCAGGCAAGGTGTATGCCCATGGGCGCCAGTACAGCAATAAAGAGGATCTCAAAAGGGCAATTTTTGATGCTTGGGATGCCATCCCTCTTTCCACCTTGGAGAGCCTTGTGGATTCCATGCCAAATAGGATGTTTGATGTCATCATCAAACACGGGTCTGCCACCAAGTATTGATTTCACAATTTGCTCAAATCCTCTGAAGTAACCACATGTTTTTATCCATGGTGCTAAACTTTTGACCAGGAAAAATTGACCTAAATGAAATCAATCTGATATTACCAATGTATTAGCAGTATATGAATAAAAAAATTGTTCGTTTCACACAAGAAGAGTTTTAGGTATGTTCATATTAAGTTCCAGCTTCCATGTTGATTATCTGAACCCTCTAACTCCCATTTCAACAGTGGTGCTAAACTTTTGTCCAGCACTGTATATAACCCTCGCTCAATTTGAACAAAGCAACTAGTCATTCACCATCACTCCATGATCAAACATAGCACAGTCGGTTAGAATCGTCCACTCTGGCGGAAGAACCGGTTCTCCTCTCTCGCATGGGCGAGTCTTGAAGGTCCGTGGTCGCATCGTAGGTCTGTGGCGGCAGCAAAGGTTCGCGGTCGGAGAAAAGATCCGTGGATGCAGCAGGTGGACCGCAAGGAGCCGGAGGACCTGTGGTTGCGTGCGGACGGCTCGTGATGAGAGTGGAAGGTCCGTGACGGTCCCTGGAAACCTGTGGTCGTGGCCAAATCGACCGTGGATGGATGAGATCTCCTGGTGTGGTAGAGGATTTTTGGAGTGTGGTGTTCTAGTCATATTATCTTATCCTAGTCAACATGTATATCAATTATAGCAAGATAACAAAATCAAAGCTAGTTTAGTTTAGTTTGATGTAAATGTGTTTGCCGCCCCCGCCCCTTCCTCCAGTGATAGATAAGGTGCAAAAGTGATCCGGCAAATTGCCCCGGAAATGTGGCGTACCTGGGGGCAAATCCGGTTACGCCAATTGAAACATTGTGAAACGCACGCAGAAATAGTCAAAGAGATTGAAGGTGTGAAGCCCCCTTGCACATTTATTGGACTCTCTTGACGAGTACAGTATCACAGCTATTTATAGATTTGACTAGAAGAACGCACACGCGCCTGGGATGTATCACTCAGCCGCTTGCGTGGTAAATTGCTTTGGCTTTGGTAGCCTGGAGTTGGGCAGAGCACCTCAAAGTGCTCTAAAAAGAAGAGTGGCTCGACTGCCCAGGCAGAAATTTGTCAATTTTTGAGCTGATTTTGTAGACAAACGGGTCACAAAAATACCTTCTTTTACCATTAGTATTCAAGCCCATTGTCAACCCAACACCCAAAGCACACTAAAACATGAAATACGTTGGTCAAACTCGAATTTAAGAATGTCAGAAATGTTATGATTAAGTAGTTGTGTTATACTGAGATTATTCTTTGCGTAGTTAAACACTCGGACTTCGTAACATAGATTTGTATAGATACGACATTTTCATTTTCGTGGGACAATAGGTGGAAAATGTTCTTTTTAATGCGCCCAAAGTTTCCAAGGAATATTGATGTATCAATTATGGTTGATTTGAGCAGAACCATGTCCTATTTTCTGTCTTACTAGTAAAATAAGATTTATCTCATGTGAATTTGTAGTTTTGAATTTGTTGCCCTCAAATCTTGACAGGGAATAAACAAGAGGTGAAATTGTTTAAGGCAGGGCTAGACATATTGCAAATATATGAGTATTAGGCCCCAGAAAATAATTTTATTTTGCTGTGGAGCAGAAATCCCAGACCTTAAATAATGTAGGGTCAGGTAATGGTTATTTTCAGCTAGCCTTGCCCTCAAAACGTCTGAGATTTCTTCTCCACAGCAAAAGAAGATAATTTTCCGGAGCATATTGATCATGATCTGTCTTTTCTTCAAAGACTGGATTGTCCCAACCTTGGGAGTGTGTCCAATTTGACTATGACCAGAGACAACTTTGTTCTCAGTGACAAGACTTGAAGGAAGAGAGCTTGTTGATGTTAATCTGTTCCATGCAAAGACTCTTGAGCAAGGAAGCGACACGACATTTTTTTGTCCCGCCAAGTTAGGCCATTGTTTGCAAGTCTACAGATCACCCAAGACCTTAATTTTCATTTTCACCCATTCCAAAAGCATAAAATGCATTTATATGATGCCATTTGGTGTTCAAAAATCTATTTGAGCTTTGATTTGTTGTATTTAAGTCATGCACAAGTTCAGTTTTGCAAGAATAAAGGTTGAACAAAACAACACTTTCTTCCAAGTTTTACCATTTTTATGATATTGAATAGAAAATATATAATTTCAGACTCTATTTAACTGAATATGAATTAAGGATAGTATCTAAGTAGTTCACAACTATTGTTATTAATAAATACATAAGTCAATGGGTAAAAGAGACCTAAAATGCTAAAATGGGAGGTTTTGATGGCTGCTTGGATATTTTGTGTTTGTTTAACTCATTGGACACTCATGAATTCATAAATTAGGTGCCTGAGTAATATTTAAAATGGCAGAAACCCTTGATCCATGGATATTGGTTTGTCTTGGGGATGAACCCACCGGGAACTTTCAGATTTTACTTTTAAATAACACTTGAAAAGGAACTTGTTGTTCTTGTTGTATTGTTAAGTAGCAATAGTTTGTCATTGCTCTTCTATTCTTTCTGAGCCACAAGCACAGTTGCTTTCTCAAAAGTTAGAGAACACTGGGCATTGACAAACAGTTTCTTGACAAACTGATGGCATTGCACCATTGCTTAAATGATTCTTAGTCTTGATCATTGAAGCCTCAGTTCAGGAGCTCTTTTCCAACACAAATGAAACCACTGTTTCAAAACCACTCTTTGATATGCCTCAGACACCTTAATTTGCTTTGGCACACAAATACTATTGTCCAAACATCCAAATTAATGTTCAAAGCCAGTGCATAGGGGATTTTGGGCACTATTGACAAGCAAGCTTGGCTCAAAAAGTTCTTTAGAGCCTTTGAATCAATGACATAATTGTGGCATCTGAAAACACAGGTATTCCTACCCACTGCAATTGGGTTTTTAGATGAGATAACACGCAATTTGAAGCTTTTTCTTCTCTTGACTGTCTTAACGTTCTTTGTAGTTGTTTACACTTAGGCCCAAGTTGGCGGGTGATTGCAAAAGGTGACCATTCCTTGCTGGAGGGAGTTAACCCCATAATCATCCGACAAAATCATAGAGAGAGTTGACTGAGCCTGTCCTATCTATGCATATCTATGCTTTGAAATACAACTGGACAGCGGGCCATGTTGACCAAATGTTGCACGAGTCCTAAATGTCAAACGGTTAGAAAGTTTTGATTGGTACTCTTGAATTGATATTTGAATGTACCCTCTGGGTGCACATTATTTTCTGATTTTTAATAGTTTGACCCATAGTCATGTTGGTTGAGTTGCATGTACATTTTTTGAACTGATGTCAATTCATTGATGGAGCTTGGAACCCTTTTTGCATTTCGAGTGAAAGCACAAGCACATGAGGTTATTGACGTATTTTTTAATTTGGCGCCATGACTGGGGAAGCAGAGAAACAGCAAACTGTGTTCAAAACAAAATCCTTGCTCATGGGAGTGACATTTCTCTCCATTTAGCCCGCTAGTTACCCCACCCATGGATATACTTACAGAAGAGGATGCGAAGACAGCTGTTTGTTGTTGTTTTTGAGAGCCCAATGAAGCCCTCTGGAGTGAACGATAGGGAAGTGTTATGGACTCAATATTCAATATTTTGTACTAAATCAGTAAACAAATTGTCTAGACATGATTCTAGTTTGTGTTTCTGTCTCTTAGAGATAATTAAATGCAACCCACTCTTGGGTAAATCACGTTCACCACTCATTATCAACCCTATTCAACTTATCCTGAAATACCAATGGTTTCAGATTATAAGTACCAAACAACACCATCAAAGCGAAGAATACAGTGCTCCATGAGAGTGATCTGTTCTTCACTGCATTCTGCATGAATAATCAGTGTGAGGGAATCATCAACAACTCAACTATTAGTTGACATAAATTTGTTTAATCTCGTGCTTCCTCTCGGTTTGGCTGATCAAAATGTTGATATTTGGCATCTAATGGATTTCAAGGATTTAGGACGATAAAATGCTGACTAAAAATGATGTTTTTATGGGGAAGAGTGTGGATACTGTGGCTGTGAGTTTCATTGTTAATAACATGGCCACAGTTTTCTAAAAAGACGCCCAATCTTCATGAAACTTGATCGAAGTATAACTGAACTCGTTGTCTGAAGTTGGTATTATTATATTTAAGTTACATATGCATTTATTCGAGATCCATTCTCCATTTTGTGCGAGATATTGGTCTGAAGGAGCTCAGTTTTGACTAATTCCCGAGAACAGAAAGCAGCATTATAAAAATGAATGGTAGGAAAAGGAGCGCTATCTAATGCTGCAACAATATTCTGAAGCGATGTTTGCTATCAAACACCTATTTCTATCGTTTTTTGGCAATTTCGTTCAAATTCACTGCAGAGCCGCACTGTTTTAAGGGCCTCATTGGGCTACGCGTCAGCTGAAGTTCGCGTCCTGTGGTGAGAGGTTCCTGCCCCACCTGAGGTGCGTTTCTTCAAATTGCCAGAGTCCGACGAGCTTTGGCATCGATGGCAACGCGCTGTCCCACGTGAAAAAAAACTAGGAGAGAAGGAAATATTCTGCGATTTGTTCACGACATTTCCGTCCCGAGGATATCGACAGCCAGAGCCATGATCCCAAAAAGAATCGAAAACGTAAATTGCCCGGAGACCAGTTAGTTCATCCCAAGCTCAAGCCTGACGTTGTGCCCAGCATTTTCCCCGAACTTTCACGTAAGTCTTTCTCTTAATATACACTAGGGTCTTAAGTTTGGTGCATCACAGAGGTAGGAATGAATGTACGTATTCTTTTGTGAATTTCAGATTATTTCTTGCGAGCCGTCCCCGCTCAACGATCTGTCGCCTGCAAAACTTCAGCCAGACGTGAGGCCGATAACGGACGACTCGACGAGGAAACAGTCTTTCTTGTGGTAAATGGTGATAATGGGGAAGAGAATGTTATTTTCTTTGTCGCTGGTTATTTATCCCGATCGCTTTCTTAAAGGGTGGCATGTCGAAATTGCTTTTCAACATTAGTCAAGAATCGAGATCCTCCTGCTATCGATATGGAACCACCTGAAACTACCAGCACACCAGATAAAAAAGCAACGTTCAAAACTCTTATGAATCAGATTGACCGGGTGGCCTTGTGACGCCAAGTGATAAAGTGTATGGAGCCAGTTTGATGGCATGGAAATTCATGAGGGAAATTATGGACGTCGAGGAGATTAAGAAGCAATTTCTTACGTTCGTTTTGCCGCGAAAGGTGTTTGCACTTGTCTTTCTTAAACGGTTTGACGGTTGTGATGCCATGAATGAGTTTGAAAGGATTTGCGAGTGCGGTGAATCGTTCATGAAGTTTCTGAAAAAGCTTCATCAATTTTTCAATGTAATGCGCAAGAAAATTACACAAGAATTCAATGACAGGATCCACCAGGCTCGGAATAGAGAACCTAAATCATCGAAGACATCAAAAGTACTAAAAAATAAAAAAGCTCACCTCAGAATAGTCCTGGAATAAATCGTTCCTCCCTGTTTACTATAATGATCATTTTTCGTTTAAAAACCAAATCTATTAGCTTACTAACAGACTTCAAGTGGAAGGTATAAAGTTTTAGGTGAAATCACCACATTGGACAGTTCAGGAGACCTTTTGAACGTATCTAGAACTGAGGAAGAATTAAGAAGCAATGGCCAGGCTTCGCCCACCCGTTCTACAATGTCCTCTCCTCTTGATATTGTACTGCCTGTGTAATGTCAGTCTCGGCCAGTTTGCGTTTGGTTGCGTCAGTCATTCAGCGACGGTCCATTATTATTCGTGGGAACGTTAATGCCAGGGTCAGATGACTTTTCTTTTCCATTCAATTCATGATCATCACATTCATTTTCGTTATCATTTGTAAAGGACTCGATAAGACCCTGATGGGATTCTGAGTACCCATGGGACGTGGTCCTCGAAGGCTCGTCATTATTCGGCCCATCGAGCAAAATCATCCGGTCATATCCAAAATTCTCACGAACACCTTGGGACTCTCGTGAGGTGCAATAAGCCTTGATATGACCCTCTTCCCGACAGAGAAAACATCGGCTAATTTGGTCCCGATGCAGAACTCGGAACCTTTTCGTATCAACTGCAAGAAAATCTGGTATTTCTTTGTTTTACAATCATCACTCTTTTGTTTCAATTGTATATCCACTCAATCGTCGATCGTCGCGATCACCGAATCTTTCCATATTCATCCCCGAAGTGACTTTGGCAAATGGAACTATTTCCTTCAGGAGGTCATCATTCAGGTCAGGGGGAGGAGACGTGGTGTCGTGGTTAGCGCAGTTGCGTGTGGTGAGGGAGGTCCCAGGTTCAATTCTCCTCCCCAATCTCTCCGGGAAACTTTTAGACGCTATTCCACACCCACAGAAGGAGAACCAATCTGATACTGGACAAGATATTGCCTATCGGAAAAACTGGATGATGTGATGGCTGGCTTCGCTGGCCGGGCGAGGATCAAACTTCCGATCAAACCTCCGACAAAAAAAATGATATTTCGCAAGGAACGCACAGAATTCTGAGCACAGACGACTTCACACCTCCCCGAACCACACATCGCCAAGACTTATTTCCATAATCTCTCCAAAATTCATGCTTGTTACCGAAGCGTTCGAAGACATCCATCGTTTCCTGTGTTTCAATCTTTACGGTCTTGTTCTCCGTGTTAAACATCAAAAGGCCTTTAATCTCACACTACTGAAGCAACAACTCCTCAAACAGGAAATTGGTAAAGATAGATTGGGATAAACCCTCATCATCACTTCCAAGACATTCCAAGTCCCGAGTAATATTTTGATACGATTTCTTTAGAGCTTTGGCATACGATGGTATGCTTGTGCTGGTCACTCTTTTCGAAAGTTCTAGTTCGAAACAGCCGTTTAAGTTGATATTTAAGTTGAGTATCACTCAAATAAGGGTCATTACCGGAGCCCTCCGATCAGTTTTGCCATCAAGGCCAAATTAGCTTTAATCAAAATTTGGCCAAAGTTCGGTTTCTTACTTTCACAAAAGCCTAACGATTCCAGTTTCTATCAAATATTATGCTTGATATTTCGTCTTGCTAATACATCTTGAAAGCCTGCTGAATTTTCTAACTTCATGACTATACTTCAAAAAATTTAAGTTTGATGTGGTCGAGTGAGAAACACTTCATCAGTCCTGAGTCACGACTCGACGTATCAGGTATGCTGTCGAAGAACTGAAGAAAAGGTCAACAGATACACTAGGTGCATTCATGAGTATGCTTTGTTCATAATTCTATTTCATGTTGCAAAATGGTGTTTCTAAGTCGCCAAGTCATTGTGTAACCAGATTGCCCCATAAAATATTCATGGAAATAGACCGACAAAAAAATATGTTTTCCTTTAAATAGACCGTCTTGTCGCTGTTGGCAGCGTTCCTGATTTTACTGATCAAGGAGAACGACCGTTCGACCCTCTTCCTCTCCTCGTGCTGAGAGAAGGCATAAAATTCAGGGCAACAGAAATAAAAATGTTCAGGGCGGCAAACATAAAAATAGGGATTCAATGCTTAAATAACATTGATAATAGTGTACAACACACGTGGATCATATTTTCTTTGACACAAATAACAATACGATTGAAAGAATATCATGTAACTTAATACTTCCAACGCAATAAGAAATTCTGATCCTGAATGCTCTGAAGTGACGTCACGGGTAATGTTTGTCATCACCTCGCCATCATTGTTCCTCTCCTTTGAAAAGAGGTTACTGTAGGTTAGGTTAGATTAGGTTAGCACGTATCCGCCACAGTCATCTGAGGGTATTTGCAATCTTTGCTGAATTTTGACAAAAAATGTGTGGTGAAGATTTCAAAAATATTTGTCGCGAGTTATTTTCCAGATGAAATGTGTAACTAAATTGCGATTAAAATATTGCGGTTGTTTCAAATTTGGCGCGCACTTTTCAGATTAGATCAGCCAATCAAGCACCTCCATTCAACCGTCTGACAAATAAACAGAGCCATGAAATGTGAGGTGTCGACCGCCATCACTTATTTCATCTACATACAGTCAGTGCCCATTTCACTCTGGAGGAAAATTTTGTGTTTATAAAGAAACACAGCAAAGTGAAATCAAAAATTGTTTCACATCACATTTCATTCACATAAGGAAGCCAGAATGGCCGCGCGTACTAATGCGTTATTATAAGAGCCGAGTGTAAGTGCTTCCCCAGACGGCGTAGGTTCGAATCCTGTTGGGGATCGGATTGTAGTTGTCGGGAGAAATCCTTCAATTTACAGGGAATCGCATTCCTTGTAGCGGTAGTAAAAAATCCGTAAAAAAAATCATATCTTCAGTTTTGTGCCAAATTGTTTTGCCAATTGTTCTGCGACCAAGTTAAACACGTTCCATCTAAGGTCTTGCGAATCTGAATTCAAGAGTGACATCCACTATTAAGTGGAAAAAGCACACAAAATGTTCATCACTCACAGCGCTCACAGATTCTTCATCAAAGCCTAAAGAGATGTGGTTGAGAGACATTGGCCTATCATGGACTTCGTCCTCCATGGCCTACCTGTGCACGGTTTCTAACTCCATTAATTTGGCTCACGGGTTTGCAAATGGATTGGGGGAGATATACGGTCACCTAGAATCGCTTGCAAATGTCTCAGACTTTATGAAAAGCATAATGGTTTGTCAAAAATGTGTTCAAAATAACGATTTTTTCATGTTTATAGTTTTCGTAATTTCTCATGAGAAAAGTCTTTCCCTTTCGTGAAGCCAAGATAAAATGAACCAATCAGAGCCTTGAAATGTGTTGTCCTTCGACAATTTTGTTCTGGAATATAGAAAATTAAGGGTTAAATGGATTCATTTTCAAATGAACTCGAAAATTCTGTAATCAATAAATTAAAAATTGAAGCAACTAAAATAAGTGAAGAAATGGCATTTGATTCATAATAACTCACACGGCTGAAATATGAAATATGTGACCTAGTTGGCAAGCCTTCATTGATTTGCATGATTTGCATAGTGGGAAATATCTTATTTTCTTCAGCTAGTTTGAGTGTATGAAATAAGCCTTGTTAAGGAAATAATAACCTTATGATGGAATCATTTTTGTATATTTGAGTAGCACTTTAGTGTTTTACGTCCATGGGCGGTATTGCTATTCAGAATTATTTTCACCCTCCTACAATGGATGCGTGAAATAAAAAAGATCATTTTAAGGAGTTCAGTGGGTTTATTTTCCAACAAAACACATTATGGGAGAATCAGGAAAATGAACGAGGGATGGAATGAATCAACGCGAAGAGAAAATCAACTTAAAAAACGAGGGCACCATTATAATCTAAAACACTTCTCAACAGTCGTCAAGTGTACATGGGGTTTAGGTTTGATAGCTCTTTAACTTGGACAAATTTCGATCATACTCCGTGTGCAGACATTTTTTTGCGATTGTTCTGAAGATAAAATGCATGTTCTTCTTGACCCTTAAAAATACAAATGGGACAAGATGATCAAATATCAAATGGGCTTTACGAATTAAACTCATCCCAGATGCGCTCCATGCGTTTATGAAATCGATTACTGTCTCTTTCAACAGAGACACGTCTATGGATTCTTAGGAATATATTTGATTCAGAGGGTTCCAAACATGGTGAACACACGCTCGAACTTTTCCCCCACCACGTCTTGATTATGCTGTTATAGAATTATCTCTGGTGAAGACAAGTTATCCAAAAGCTTTTCACACTCATATGCCTTCATATGTTCTAATCTGTGTCTCTCATCAATTGACAGTATCGGAAATAATTGTGCTTTTGAATTCTCTTCTCTCTTCAACAATCTGTGCCAAAAGGTCTGACACATTTGAACACAAAACCAATGGAAACATGGTCCGGCCCCATTTATTGGACAGCATTCCTTTGTCACTTGGAAGAACTCTTTGAATTTTTGGTTGAAGGCCGTTAACGCCGTATGAAGACCTGGTTCCACGTTCAGATCTTCCCGACTGGCTCCTACAACCTTAGCCAAAGCACGGTTGCTGATTCCAGTTTCAATTTTGGCCCTTTTGATTGGTTCAAGTGATATTTCAGCCTGGTTATCGTGAAGAGTTTTCTTGTACTTTTAATCACTTTAAATGAGTGTTAACGGTGATCCATGCATGGTCAGAGACATTGGTGGGCCCTCCGTTTCCTTTAGGAACTTTGTGGCAATAATTTCGAGAGCTCATTTAGGTACCAGGTTAGGTACCACTCCATTTTTTCAACATTAAGGTATTGGCTGATGAAGTTTTTGGTTGTGCTCCACAACGACGTTTCCCTGTACACAACTTTGAGGATGACTTTGGTGTTTGGCACAAACAAAACAATGGCACTTGGATCCACAGATGGGACGAAAATTCTACATTTGCGCGTAATCCGGGAATGGTGGAAATATATATTTGTTGTCTCCATTTCCAAAACTCTTTAGCTTCTTTGAGCATGACGAGCGAGCATAATCCAGTGGGCAATCTCTGATCTTCCGGGATGTATCCATCCATCAACGAAATCCTGGACTCAACAAAGATATGTTGGAGTGATTTTGATGTAGCTTCTACCCAAACACACAAGGCAAAGGCCGGCTCGGGACTTCAGATGGCCTTCTATTTCGAACTAACCAGTCAATCAATCAATCAATCAATCAATCGGGTGTAAGGCTCAGTGTGTGAAGGACTGAAGGTGTTGTTGATGTTGAGAAGAAGAGAGTTAACAGGATTGCGAATATAACCATTCTGTTTATGCCAAAACAACATCGAACTTCTAACTTCCTTAAACTTCAGTGGTTGGTTGCTTCTTTTAGATTAAAGGTGGAAATACCGAGCCTTTATTTCAGATTATTTTTTTAACTTCCCATGGAAACATTACAGACGGCGCATTAGCCGCAATTGAGTCAACTCGATAAATAATTGGAAAGGAAAGCAAGACTTGTGGTTGAGCATATTTCTCTGCTCAATAAATTGGGCATTGTTGTTCCAAAGCAAAGCTCAAATTGATCTAAATTAAAAAAAAAAAAACACGTTACAACTTATTGCTAGGTAATAATTACCCTGTATTAAGAGGACAATGAAAAATGGCCTGGCTTATTAATGAACAAACTGGGGCATATGTAACTGAGTTCGGCAATTCTTACATTCAGCTCAACTAGTAGAAAGTTTTGTGCCATGGGATATTGAAAGCTATTAAAATCAAGATTAACCTTGAAAATGGACACATTTCTACAAGCACAACATGATTTTCAAACCAATCAATTCATCCTGCATCCCATGGACGGTTTGATTTTGCTCCCCTAATTCAATTGCAATTCCCCCGAGGCTGTTTAATGGCCCTTTCAACCGTGTGTGATTAATAAATTTCACCCAAATGTTAAAACACTAGATTACTCCTTTATCAGTGACCATTACGTCTAAACGCACATGGTTTGTTTATTAATTGTGGTCATCTCATCCTATTCCAATCATTCTGACCAGATCTTATGGATGCTCGAGTTGTCAATGTTTCAGACCAGGTTCCGGGGTCTTTGTTCAGATTGAGAAGACCCAAGTTGCCAAGATGCAAAGCCATCCAAGAAGAATGGATTTACCCAAAACTCCCTTAGGACGAAGAAACAATTTGTTATTGAAAGAAGCAGACAGTTCCAAAACCAAAATTGACTTCTCAGACTTCTAGTCATTTCTTATACCTGTGAATTCAACGAAGGTTTGTGAAGCAAAGCAACGTATGGATGAGATATGTAACAAACTGTGTGAAAAAGTATTACTAATTGAAAACTTGCCAAACTGTCAAAATGTGTCTGTTTTCTCGTTGAAATACAAACTAAACTTATCAAAGCCACTAAGACTGCAATACAAGATGTTTGTTTAATTATATGTAATCAAGTTTCTGTTACAGTATCAAGACGTTCTCGTATCAAATAGATGAGAAATCACCTAGCATACTTTTGCGCGAATATAACAACCCCTTGAACACTGCAATACGAAATGCATACATGGTTGAAAACAAAATGTTACAAAATTTTTCAGAAGGGGGTTCAATCCTTTTAAGGAATCTTTGATGCAAGGTTTCAACGATCAGCCAATACTGCTGAAACCGCTGAGCAAGAACGACCCTCATAAAAGAGGTTGAGACATTTTCAATTTTTATTTTTCAATTTAACATTTTCATTTACTGATGGATTTTGAGTTCGTATTTTGGTCCTTAAGGGTCAAAAAGCTTACCACTACTAAAATTCTCAAATGACAAGATACCTAATCTCCAAGTAAAATATGGCAGCACTTCCAATTTGAAATCCATTTTTATAACTTCGCTAAACTGCAAAATAAATTCTAAATTTGTAGACTACTTATATGTATTTAACAAAAAACAATTCTACAACAATTTGTGACTCATCTAGATAACGACAAATTTGACAGTCAATATTAATCTCCTTTTTAGGACCGTTCTGACTCGCAAGTCATTGACTTCTATTAATACTAGACCGAGCGTAAGCCTAAAAATGTGTCTCCGGTCGCCAACTGTTGAGCGGACAAAAGTGCGGGAACGTTTGAAATGTGTGACCAGGCAAATGTCAACCATGCAAGTGATGAGTCAAATGTGGAATTCAGTAATGTTTTTGGGTCATTTTTTGTTATTGCTGGTGGTCACTTTTGTGAAAGAACCAAAGACGTCATAAGGTTACCATGCCAAGGATATGAGTAGTACAAGTAGGAACCTTTTTGACAATACGTTGAATAAGTCATTGGTAGGAAGAACACAAATTTAAGCTTTTGCGTTATGTAGGGTTAATCCCATGCATATATGGACAAAAACTGACTTGTGGCTACAAGAACGAGTTTTGAAAAGTTGGTCTTGATTTGCATGTTTTGTCACCCAAATTGCCCCGCTCAACAATTGTGAGGGCGACATTTTCCTCATAAATTCAACGCATTCCGCCCCACTTACCAAATCAGCCAGGCTAAAGCTTGCACGCTATCTAGTGATTATAACTGATCTAAGTCACAAGTGCATAACTCGTATCTTGTAGCAAGCCATCCTACGAACGAGTGTCCAAGCTGCGCGCCAAATTTGAAATGAAAGTATTATTTAAATTGAAATTTAGTTACATATTTCATCTGGAAAATAACTCGCAACAAATGTTTTGGAAATTTACACCACATGAAGTATTAGCAGTTTTTGTCAAAATTCAGCAAAAATTGCAAATACCCTCAGATGACTGTGGCGGATACGTGTTAGGTTAATTTAGGTAGCCTAACCCATAGAGGTCCTAGAGTGAAGATACTAGAGCAGGCCGGTCGTGACATTTCATTGTGGGCAGCAAGGGCCGTTTACCATCAGCAACTAGTTTAAACTTGCCCAAACAAACGTATTCGTAGAAGGCAAAATTTTGAAAAACGAAGTTTTTTTGGGCATGCGGCCTTGTGTGTACGCTTTGCTTCTCCCATATGATAACAAATACGCAATGTAGATGAGAATTCAACTTACAGGCATTCATTTGCTCATTTATTGGCTTTGACATTGAAAGTATGTCTGGCGCGCTTTCGTTTGTACTATGATCTTTCACTTGTTTGGGCAAGTATTTCACGATATTCTGCGGAAATATTTGACTTTTCACGCAACTTCTGGCAAGTTTCAGCAGAAAACAAGGCAGACAAACCGACGACAATGGCCTGTCTATGGACGTCTATGGCCTAACCTAACCTAACCCAGGAACCCCTGAAAGGGGTGGACACGAACTCCGATTTTTGAAAAAATGGTATGAGGCCGAGGCTATATTTTGAAACAATGTCATTCATTCCTTATTAACGAGTAAAACTGTTGAACATGCATCTTGAAAGAATTCAGTCAAACTTTTTGTGTTAATATTTATTGACTAATTGTTCTTCACCTTGATTTTAGAGGTCCCAGCACTCCTTTTACTCGTCTCATGAACGTTTGACATTCAGCTCTCCAAAGGATTTTATTCCTCTTAACAATCAGGAAAATACATAGATGGAATCTTGCTTCACCCATTAGTCCAACTTCTGTGAAACAATGCTAAATAGAAGTATCTGTGGTGATATCTGGAGGGTTACTCCTCTTCCATCCTCTACAACACCTCCACAATGGAGGAACCATTTCCATAGGAAAATGAAAGAACAAGAATGGTCTCATTTTGAAAGAAAATGGAGTCCAAGTCGGAGATGTTGTTGGTTGTAACTATTGAAGGGCACTTTTGACGGTTCTGGATCAGATCAGCCATCTGATCCGGATTGGAATTGGAACAAAGGCAATCACGACGTCCTTGACAAAATAAGTGAAAAACATGAGGATTAAATCCTGGATTGTGGATTTGATTGAAAATGTTTCAAGTCTTGGGGCTCAAGAAGGTCAGGACCACGCAGGACTGGGGCTAAGGGTCCTTCAGGGCCAGAGGATCATGTCTTTTCATAGCAGGGATAGGCTCTACGTGCTTGATAGGGTTTGATTGATCTTCTTAGTTCTTAGATCCCTTTGTCCAGGAATTAACAATCAAATTGAGTCAAAAAATCCACACAATTCAATCTTGGTGGGAGCATTTCATTCTCAAGACTTTGAGAGGATCCATGTAACCCGGGTAAGACTGTCAGATCACCAATTTGGGCTGACTGAGTCGAAAGGCAAATCAAAATATTGAGCCCATCCATTGCTAGTAGGCACACCTGATATGTTTTGAGTTCATCTTAATTTGTTCTTCATTTGATGGAATTCTTGACACTGAGGACTTCTTTCTTTGTTTTATGTGGACCTTAATGCGAACGCAGATTCCTCTTGGAAAGGAACCAAATTTAACCCAGAAACTCTCCTCTGGATCAAAACAGGGATTTTTATCGCGCTCATCCATTAGACAACTTGAACAACCCAAGAATATCTTACCTGTCCTTGAATTATCCTGAACTAAAAGACACAACCATATAATAAAAGAAATTCGAGGATGGAACATCATTTATAGAACAATGCCAAGGTGACACAACCTAAAACAAACTTGATTTCATACAAAGTTTGGCATGTGTTAGTTAAGTTCAGGATAATACATGGATGGGTTCAATTGTAAGTTCAAAGATATTGATAAGACGTTCAAATCGGATAATAGATAAGCTTGGAAAACCCCGCTATTTTGTTGTTGATAATTCAAGGAATGGTAAGATATTCTTAAGTTGTTCAAGTTTTGCGATGGATGAGCATAAAGAAACTCCCCGTTTTGGTCCGTGGGAAAGTTTGTTCTTAATCCTTTTGCGCAAAAGAGAAATTTGGGCTCGGATTCCGGTCCATATTCGTTCTTTTTGCTTTAGTTAGGTCTATCACTGCCGAAGGTTATAGCAGGTAACCTAGTCATCATCAGATTTAATTTGATCACTTTGATCGTCATCTTGTAGAAAAGACACCTTGTGGGGGGGTTCATTCGCACTCCATGATGTGGTCATTCATTCATTCACTATTTCATTCACTCGTTCTTGGCTGAACTAAATGGCTTCGAAACACCCACATCAGACTGATTTTGGGGCGTGGGGTTGACCTTTACCAAGGCTAGGACTTGGCTGGACCCGCTTGAAACACAGAAAACCCCGATTGGCGCACTATCTTTTGGACTCTTGGTCGATTTCCGTTTGATTTTCCACTCGCAACATGGCCGTTTGTACTTCGTGTTTACTTACGAACTCTCGGGCCTCGGCCTCATCCGTGTGAGGTTGCGAGCTAGGAAATTCCGCGAGTTCGTATCCAGTATTTATACTATTATATAGGTTATCCCTGCCTAACCTCGTGATCGTTTCTTCCACGCTCTTCTCCTCCCTCCGATTCGAGTTCATAATGAGATCGAGACAGACCACCACGGCAAAGTTTTAAATGCTTAAACCCCGAGACTTTTTTTGTGTTGTTTTTTGTTGTTGTTTTTCGATACTTTATCTATCAAAAGCTCTAAATCAAAGTTCTAAACTTAAAAATTCTTTAAATATTCTTTAAAACGGCTTTAACCTTCAAATTATCCTAATAAAAATGAGCCCTTGGAGAAACTGTACTTTCCCTCCCCATTAGGTTGGGGTAGGCAATCGGTGGGCCGCGGCCTACATGTGGGCCCACGGGTGTTTTTGGGTGGGCCCAGGAGCTATGGTGAAAGTTTAAAATAGTGGGCCCGCGAACCATCCATAATATTGTGCTCGTGGGCCCAAAACTCTTTGATCGTTCATTTGCAGGCCCTTCACAACACATGTGATTGTTGGGCGTTAACCTAAAAGCGGTAGCCTAAAGGGAATAAGAACATCCCGCATAATAAGACCACATAATAAGAACAAAAACTGAAGGAAATCAGATTGAATTTAAAAATGAAGCCATTGCTGTTGTTCAACGCAAAGAACGATCCTAAAATCACGCAGCCTCACTTAACATTACATAGCAAATCGTCTTTGAAGAAGACTTACTTTTTAAGTAAATGTCCTAATTAGAAAATGTTTACAAGATCGTTGCATTTTCTTCTGACCATATTGCCAGTAAGTAATGAACAGCCGTTTTTCAAACAACTTTGACTGAGATATTGACGTGTTTATTTTTTTACGATGGGACTCTCCGCTTTCATCATCATAAACTAAGGTGGACAAACGGGCAAAACGCACGCAATAGCCGATTGTTTATTATCACGAAACTTCGTCTTGTTATGGTCCTGCAGACTGTAGTGCCAGCCAAATTGTCTCCCCTGAGCGAACACGACATCAATTGCCTGAATTATACTCACTACGAGACTCGTACTCCACTCGATATTGTCTATCAGAAAAGGTTAGTGCCGTCAATTGTCATAAATAATACAACAGTCCAAAATCAACAAGGCTGTCATCATTTTCATTCCTTGATTTGGGCAAGGAGAGTGAGTTTATTTCAGGTGGGGCAGCTCAAGTCACATAATACCTTATTTCATAATAATACTTGTCTTTATTGCGGAAAGTTGGCTCACGGAATAAGTAAAACAGTTTGACAGGTTTTGATAGTAATATATACATTTCAAGACAAAGCAGGAGCCCATGATGTTGTTTTGGTCAAATATATAACTTAAAATGGTTTAGCGAGAGATGACTGTGTAGTGCTCATTGCTTATGTTTCTTTCATATTTCAACGTATTTTAGCGCCATCAAGTCATCACATTCATAGTCTTGTATGAAGAAATCCCATTTTTCTAAGTTATATGTGGCATTCCATTGTTAAGGAAACAAAAAGCGCAAAAAGTTAAAAAGATGTTAGCTTGTTGTGGCCATCAAAAAGAATCTCGTATTCAAAACCATCAAAGAAGCCCTCTGTCTAAACAATTCTTGAATAGTCCATGTGCTTTGTTTTAGTAGAGAAAGGCAACACTGGTGAAACGAGACCTGATCGATGACAACAGTTCTTAGCGCAACAAATGTCATGTGAAGTGACAACCTCGAATTAGATTATTTAATCTGGAAACTGGTCAAACTCGTTCCTTGAGCCAACCAACCAACCAACCAACCATAATGGTAGGGACCTCGAAACCCGTCCAGGCAGTCTCTCCTACCATGTAGCCCTCAGGATGGGCTATGAATGTGACCATAATTCCGGTTTTTTTTCCTGAAGCAGGTATCTCCATTATTGAAAGGTACCGAGCCATTTTGAGCCTCCGTTTTCCACGATGTCCACCTCCACATTGCTTTGCTTGCGATCTGCATTGTCACGAAACAGCCTTCGTCTCGTAAGGCCGATTCGCTCGTCGACGTGTTCGGCCTTGATGGGTCAGCATCCTGAAATCCGCAGCCTTTCTTCGACCACCAGACTTTGGGCACCACAGATCTATTTCACCAAGAAGCATGAATGGGTTCGAGTGGATGGCGAAATCGGCACGGTTGGAATCTCGAACTATGCTCAGGTCAGAAAACTTTTTGATTGATTTAGCCGGGGAAGGTCAACAGAATCCAGCCAAGATGGTATCTTTGTTTGATTTACAGGAGGCATTAGGCGATGTGGTGTACGCTCAATTGCCGGAAGTAGATGAGACCGTGACCGCTGGTGATGAATGCGGAGCCTTGGAGTCGGTGAAGGCCGCTTCCGAGATTTACACACCCGTGTCAGGTACCATCACCGAAAAGAACGAAAAGGTCGAGGCTGCACCCGCGCTCATCAATTCTTCGGCCATGGAGGACGGATGGTTGTTCAAAGTGAAGTTGAGCAATGCCGAAAGTGAAGTGAAAACCCTCATGGAGGAAGACGCCTATCAGGCCTATTTGAAGACCCAAGAAGATGATCACTGATCAGATGGGACCCTGTAATATCCGGTTGTAATTTCAATTCAATGACATTGATCAATTCCAGGGAGGAAACAAGAAGTTTTTGCATACTTGATGAATATTCATTTTTTGCCGTCTTTCCGAGCGACTTCATTCTTCCTCTTGTCACAAGAGACCGTCAGCATGTCCGGTCTTAGTAGAGCAAGTAATAGGGAAAAGAGTCGAAGAGACCGAGAAAGAGAGAGAGAGTCGTCTGTCATTCTGCCCGGAGGATCAATGGCTTCTTCCCAGTAGGAAATTCTCGGGAAGGTAATGTGTCCCCACGAAACAAAATGCTCTAGATTTGCTTTGGTGAGTTGTGTCTCAGCCAGCTGATGTCGCTTTTGGCTTGGCCATGGGCCTAATAAACTTATGATCACCATAGTTTATGCGCTACAAGCACATTCATTCTGGCCAGTGGTTTGTGTTCGGGTGAGAGTTGCGGAACAAAACAAAAACTATCAGTCTCACTCTAATTTGGCACACTGAACCAATCTTGTTGGCCTTACAACGAGCCATTTGAGAGCGGCTTTTCGATGTTGGACATGATCAGCCAAGGTCAACAAGGGCTTATAGAAACATTTCATTTGATCAATGAATGTCAGAGCAATAGATTGTTGGATAGATGACCATTCCACGCAAATAAATTTGTTTAATTTGAATTTCAAGAGGATGGACCAACGGGAATTCAAAGTCTGAAGCCATTCTAATAAAACTAATGTGTAGAGCGGCCGAAAATATTTAATTAAATATATAAATATTTAATTTAAATATTTTGGGTTTTTGAGCAAGTTTTAAATATTTGGGCTTTTTCTTCTAAAATTAAAGGATATTTCCCGGTTTTAATCGAAATATTTCAACAATCTCCACGATTTCAGGATACATTTTGATATTTTGACAAAAATCTGACCTTTCCAAAAACTACATTGTCAAAATTTTTCTAATTTTCAAAAGAAATTTTTACTCTTTTTGGGGGAATAGGCGAACTAAAATGAAAAATATAAGTGGGAAATAAATACTTGCAGCTTGGCCTCAAAAATTACATTAACAGATTTTAATGGCTTCAAGGAAACCAGAGTGGCCACGCGTAATAGCGCGTTCTTAAAAGTGCCGAGTGTAAGTGCTTCCCCAGACGGCATAGGTTCGAATCCTGTTGGGGGTCCGATTGAAGCTTTTGGGAGAAATCCTTAAGGAAGCCAGAGTGGCTGCGCGTACTAATGCGCTCTTATTTAAGAGCCGAGTGTAAGTGCTTCCCCAGATGGTGTAGGTTTGAATCCTGTCGGGGATCGGACTGAAGCTGTCTGGAGAAATCCTTGATTACAAGGATCGCATTCCTTGTAGCTGTAGTAGAAAATCCGCGACCAATAAAAAAAATCTAAAATAGAAAACCGCAACACCAACAAGAAAAAAATTATCAAAAATCTGGTTTAAATATTCAACCAAACCTTAAGCAATAAAATTTTAGTTGTATGCCCCGCACATTGCACATTGCCCCGTATGATTTTTTAGCACTATAGATTTGTTTGCTTGTATTCCGACATTGCCAATTTTTCATCATATATTTAGATTTTTAAATCAAAATTTTCAAAAATACCAATTTATTGCTCCAAATTCTTTGCAAATTTAAATATTTTTTAAATATTTGGTTGTAATTTAAATTTTATTTTAAATATTTTGACTTTTTTTTTAAATATTATTTAAATATTTGGCTTTTAAAATTAAATAATTTCGGCCGCTCTACTAATGTGTCAATTTTTTGACAGCACGTTGCTCTATATTATTAATGCCAGACAAAAACAGCTTGCTTCAATGTATTCATTTTAGGGGAACCTCGACAGGCTTTTTTTCAATGTGACACAAATTCCAGTCTGTCAAGCAAGTTTTTGAAAATTTATTGATCGAAGAAGCCCTTTAAAATTAGTCTGCGGAACAGGTTTCATCATAATTTTAGAGCAACAACGTCCTCAGTGGACTTTGATAATCAAGGAAAAGAAAATATACAATGATGTGATCCTAAGTCAGTTAAACAGTTAACAGAATTAGAATAACTATGCAGCAGTGCTTTTCAATACCAAAACTAGTTAAGTTAAATACTCCGGCTTAAAAAAACCGTGAGTAGCCAATCTGCAACATATTTATTTTACGCATGCAAACATTCATACCTTTTCCAATTCTGAACCTACATTACACGAAAGGGGGTGGTTGAATCTGTTTAGTCTGAATGCCAACCTTAGTGCTGTTTGAAGTCCACCCTCAACCAATATGGTCAAAAGCCTAGACAAAAAGGGATTCCGAGATATCAGCCGGGCAATGACTTGAATTGCTTTCGATTGGCTGATGCTTGAAGCAAGCACACTTTTTCTAGGTCTCCACTCACTCACTCTCTCTATCTCTTTCTCTTTCTCTCCAGAGGTCTTTTTATGTTTGCTCGCCAAGATTGGAAGGAAACGGAAGCACTCAGCCAACCTCAAAGGGCGACAGCCACTGTTGTGTTGGAGTTGAACCTTGGCCCTGAGGTACAAATTCAATTCCCTCTCTCATTGAAAACATCATATGGGCAATGCCCTCGGTCCCTTTTCTAAGCTGATGAGGGTGGTGGGGTAACGTAACCATCATGTGGTCTAGTTTGGTGAGCCTAGTTTTTGGCCAACCATCTCGACCATAGAAATTGAGTTACAGTTAGAGAAAGAGTTGGGTTTAAATATGTGGTCTTTGGAGATTGAGCTGAGCCTGCATAATGTTACGGTTTTAATGGCTCAACTCTCGTGAAAGGCAACTGATGCCGTGCGAGTACATGTAGTTTCTTAGCGGAAGTATGCCCTCGTACATAATTGCGATTTCATCAGGTTCAAAAGAGCTCCCAAAGAAAACAACACCTTTTAGATCGAGTTTTCGTATTTTGTCCCGTAGACATGTGCGAATGGATAGTGGGGCCTTCATTGAACAAGTTCAAGGAGAGGAGTCAAGGAAAGGGTCTTATATTTTCTTTGTGATTGGCTCCGATTCGTGCGACCAAGCATTCTTGGGATTTGTGGTTGGTGTTGCACAGAAACCATCGGATCAAACCCACTTGCCTTCAGTTCAGGTGTACAGTAGTAGAATGTACTGAATTTAAGTGTGTGCGTGTGTCTGATCAGCTTGAAGGCGAAGGCGTTATCATGTGCTTAATTCTCTTTCACGCGGTTCGAAATCACGTACGATCAACAGAAAACTTTTCATTTTCACCACGGCCATGTCCCCCGGGAAAATGAGCTCACCTGAGCTAAGGAGGAGTTTTTCCCAAGAATTGGAGTGTAATTATAATGACACACGACCGTAAGACTCTTCTTGTATTGTTCACTAATCATTTCACTCTTTCTCGGCGAGGTTCCAATTTTCGTTTTCTCCCACCTACGAACAATTTATCCTGCAGGCCTGTTTATGGCCACCGAATAGTGCCGCAGCACCAACTACCAAGGCATATACGTAAGTACGTACGTACAGTAGATTCCCTCAGAGGAGGAACCAATTTGAAAAGGGAAAGCATGAACTAGAATATTCAACCGGCAAGATCCTAATGCCAAACCAAGATGACACGTACAATAATACCCTTATTAGAGTTTCTTTCCATGCTTTAAAAGGACCTGCTGAAACCCCCGTTGGAATCCTTGCACATATTCATCTAGAAACATCTGTGGCAGACGCTCTCGTTGGAGATTTTCCTTTTTCTTGCTCTTTCTTTATGTGGTGTTGAACTAACTAACCTCCTTACGTTATGATAGGACGACCAAGAGAGAGAAGACAGTGGTGCACATGTGTGTCAATGATCGTTCATGAGTGGATGACTTTTTTTTCAACCATCACGTCGATAAGTAATCAACCTCATTGAGTTGAGAGTTTCCTTGTCTTGAATCGTTGCAGGCTTTCATCCAACCAACCAACCAGCCATTCATCCATCCCTACTTCTGTCCATCCATTCTTCGATGGAGCTCTCCAAGTTGGACGATGGACGGAATACTGGTCATGCGAAGCGATTCAGCCATCAAGAGATCCTTTCTTTTCATGGCCTCATGGCCCAAGTCTCTGTATGAACGTAGGTGTGCACCATTCGTCCATGATTTTCGCTTGTTCAGGCTACAATACCAATGACAGCTGTGTAACCCAACTCGAATGGTCTAAGTCAAGTGAGAGTGGTTCGTTGGACAAGACAATTGTCTTCAATTGAAATGCCATGCCATGCACATTTCGGACATGGCCCCCATATCAAGTCATAATAATGAAAGGCAACCATTGGCCCGAGCTAAAGTTGTCTTCGCCTCACGGCAATGACCATTGTGAATGATGATCATGACCTCTTAGCTGTTGGGACTGGTAGAAACCACGGTTGTTGAAAAGTATGACTGTCATAAAACTATGCTGGTGGGTGCGATACCATTAGAGAATGCTTCCTTTAAATTTCAGATCTGCGATAAATTGACTAGAGCCATTCGATGCAGTACGGTATACAGATCAAGAATCATAGTGATTATGGCATGGTCGTCATTTTTTTTGCTTTTTATGTTATCATCCACATGGGTTTAGGACAAAAAAAAAGCATTAAATGATTGCAATAAAGCCTTTATAGTAAAAAGAAGTACAGAGCATAATAAAAAGAATTCACGCTCCGATCATGGAAAAACACCACACGACTTGTTCGAACATGGTTTAACAAGGTAGAAACGCCGAGACGTTTCGGAACCTCGTCGGGTTCTACCCAACTGAAGCTGACTTGGTTATTAATCTCCATATGATGACTCAAGTGGATCAGGAGCTAAATGGATTAATGATAACCCGATCCCAAGGGAGGTAAGAAGCAGTAGACATAACAGGAGGGGAAACGATGGTCTTTGCGACAAGGTTAAAGCCAAAATTCAAAACAACCATATACATCTTGCCATAAACATCAGCACCCGGTCCAATCTTAGATCAATTATAATCACTAGATAGCGTGCAAGCTTTAGTGTGGCTGATTTGGCAAGCGGGGCGGAATGCGTTGAATTTATGAGGAAAATGTCGCCATCACAACTGTTGAGCGGACAGTTAGTGTGACCAAACATGTGAATCAAGGCTAACTTTTTTTAAACTCATTCTTGAAGCCACGAGTTATTTTTTGTCCATATATGCATTGGATTAACCCTGTATAACGCAAAAGCTCAAATTTATGGTCTTCCTACCAATGACTTATTCACTTTTGACTTCACCTTTGACTCATCAATTTCATAGTTGTCATTTACCTGGTCACTCATTTCAAATGTTCCCGCACTTTTGTCCGCTCAACAGTTGGCGACCGGAGACACATTTTTAGGCTTACACTCCGTCTAGTATTAATGGAAGTCATTGGGTCCAATCAACTACTGTAGATGTTAACAGCTGGACCACGTGGACTCTAGTTCTCGAAAACCACACCATCTTTGGATACCTTCGTGGGTTCATTTTGTCCCTTGGACTTGCGACCCTCTCTTAGCCTTGACCTTAACCACTGTAATCCTCCGATTTGGGCACTTTGGAACACAGAGCCAACAAGATTTCGCACACTCACAAGGAGTTTCTCAAAGTTGCCATCGGAGAGGCGTTGATCTAAATCACAGAGTTGGCAGAGAGGAGACGCTGGGGCAGACAGGCCTAACATTTTGTTGGACAATATTCAGGCCCTTGCTGACCTTTGGCTGTGACTAGCGTCCCTAGCTGTGACGTTTTCCAAGGAGTTGTGCCCAAACAAGTTCGTTTGCAGGGTTGAAGTCATGGTCACTTGTTCCACCTTAGAATGCCCCAATCATTCAGGGCCTGTCAAGAAGAACCCGTCAGACCAGAGGCATAATTCTGCACGTTAACTTCACATTATTTAATCGCAACATTTCAAAACGAACACAGCTTTGGCATGAAGGAAAATTTGTTTGTTTGGGCACAACTTAGGTAATAATCTTCGGAAATATCACGTTTTCACGTGCAACCTTTGCTCTTCAACAGCTGTAACTCGTCCAACAAAGAATTCCGTATATCCGCCCTGTGATCTAAATAAATATCAGAGGATTACTTGAGAATGAACTCAAATATCATGTGGACGCAGATTTCAATCAAAAATGGGGCCACGCCCACAAATCCCTTCCAAAAAGGTAATCCACTAACTTTTTTCGGCAAGTGATCTATGTTTTCCTTGTTTAGATTTGGGTTGTACTTTTTTAATTGGATCTTTTCTCATTTGTGTCTTAGACCCAGGAATGTTGCAGGAAAACTTTTGAACAAGGCTTGTTTCAGATACTCAAAAGTCTATCTAGTTTTTATCTCAAAGAAACCTGTGAAATGCTTTGGTTTGGCGATTTGGTTGCTTTGGTAGAGAAAGGTTTCGGGTTAATTCTTATAAAACGGTATCTGACCGCCTTGGATACGTCAAGAGAGAATCAAATCATTGATTTTCAATTATCATTCGTCCACTCGAAATTTAATGAAGCATTATAATTCCATTTCAACTAAATTGTTGGATAAGTGATGAGATGACAAGGAAAAACTACGATCCCATCCCTAGTTTTTAGATCAGCTTCTTAAGTCCCAATGGATGTCATCCATGAAATTATAGTCCAAATAAAAACTGTCCTTATTCATGTGGTATTCCATGCATATAATACCTACGTGGTAGGTACTCTATATTTGTTTAGGTCGTCTTGGTTGAATTAAGTCCGAAACACCCCCTAGCGACGTGGCTACTCTCCATTTTCTAATCCAATCGTTGTTGAAATTGACAACCCCCAACAAGTGGTTTTGGCTCGGAGGCACTATCAAAAAATAATGCCGGCTAACCAACCGATGGAGACCAAGCCAATTCCCCATAAACGAACTTTGCTTGGACGGGCGAGCTTCGATTAAAATATCGCAGGTTTTCCCGGGGAGGAAAAACTCGGGCAAACAAGCATAGAGCTCACCTGGCTGACTGGGTTCTTGAAATGTGCACTGGAGGCCTCATGTTGGTGGGTTCGTTCGTATGTACGTATATCCCCTCGTTTTTCCCACCTGTGAAGAGTGGAGACAACTCGAGCAAGGGTAGAGAGCTCTCCCTCTGCATGACCGTACTTTTTCATCATGCGAGTGTTGCCTCCCATTTCGTAGGGGGTGAAGCTAGCTAGGGGCGTGCATGGTGGCAAGGGAAAATCGGACCTATGTAGTACCTACGAACTTACCACTGTGGGTAGATAGGTAATAGAGGATAGGCACCGGGAGGTAGGCTCTCTTCTGCGGTGAACGACAGTACGCACATGGGGGAACGGTACTAACTGGTTGGTCTTCTTGGATAGATTCGTTCAACGACATGCATCCCAGCTACTGAAGGAAGGTTGTTGTTGTTGTTGTTGCGCATGTTGCCATGAGAGAGAGCTATCCAATGAAGTCAACGAATTTTTGGTTGGAAAAATCCAAGGTAAGAAGGTAGTGGGGGCGAAGATCGAGAAAGGAGGGAAAGGAGAGCTCGAGAAACGAACCCGAGGATCAAGACGTGGTCGAGGCTGGGGACGACAGCCATGATGATGACGTCGACGGCGACCACGTTGCGGACATCCGACCAAAGTTGGTCGCTCGCCTTCCAACAACACATACATAACTCGATCCTCTGCTCACTCCACTTACTCCCTATATGGTAGTGATGGTCTTGGTTTTTCTTTAGTTTCGTCTGGATTGTCTCTTCACTCTGTTCCAGCCCTGAGAAGTGGCAACAACACACCTTTTATTATTATCATCATCATCATCCCATCGACATCCACGAGCAACACTGGCCCTTCCAAATTAGTTGTTGCCTTTTCCACTACTCACCCCACGCTCGATCAACCCAAGTTGTGGACGAGGAGCAACTGGATTTCTTTCGCTCCGTCAGTCCATCTTTGACTTGGGAGAGTTGACTGATCCGTTGCAATCACTTTGTAACTATTTTGCTTTTACTGATTTGGTGGTGAAGATAACTTCCAGTTTGATCGACGTTTTCGTTCTCAAACCTATGTGGACCAAATAAGTGGGTGTGGTTGAACTCTTCTCGTGGAACCCAGATTCCTTTCTCTAATCAATCGACGATTCACAACACATCAAAGGTAAGTTTGCTGCAGACAGATCAGCTTTTGCTTGCATTTCAACCGGCCAGTGTCTCTAGACTGTTGTTTGGAGGTACTAAATCGTCCCCGGGCATATTACTCTACCAAGATAATTTCGAGTAGTCAATGTTGAACTGAAACCCTAAGAACTCGGACTCTTGCCCAACCGATTGGAATTTTTATTTCATCAAATGGCTTTCCATGTTTCAATTTGCATTGGCTAGTATTTGCAACTCCAATTCCCTGCAAAATTAGGACCAAAATATTTTCACGTTCAAACGTGCAATACCATTTTCTAAAGTATGATCATGTTAGCATCCACCATGTAATGTCTCAGTAATTTGGCCTTGTTAAGGGAAATGGTGGGTACGGAGAGCTTATTAAGTTTGGAAAGTCGGAAGTCGCGTGCGGTGACATCCTCCGTTTGGATTTTCGCCATTTAGTCGTCCTGTGGGTGGAACAAGTCTTTATTTATATAAGCTTCGATTTGATGGCATCCCATGATAAAAAGTGAGACAGAGAGACACTCACAGACACGTTCCTCTCATGTTGTTGTTCCACTCTGTTTCTTTGACGATGATGATGATAATAATGGTCACTGGCCGTTGTATTTTACTACACATGGTAGGATGAAATTCAAGCCCAATCAGTCAAGGACTTTACACTTTTTCGCATTCCGTTCCGCTTCTTATTGGGGTCAGCTGATTGGCTGGATAGATTCCACCAAGACAAATCAAGTTCCTCTCATAATATCACGTTTCGAAAAAGGAGAAGTGGGAGAAAAAGAAGAAGAAAAAGATGTGGAGGAGCAAAGGGTTCGAATGGTTTTTCGTCATCTCTGGTCGGAAGGGGTTTGTGAAATCAACCTTATCAAACGCACTCCTTACATATGCATACGAGAGGATCACATAACATCCATGTCAACACCAACAACATAGTTGTCGCCCTGGAATGGGGATGAGAATGATGATGATGATGACGATGATAATTAGGATGAGGAGGAGGAGGAGGAGTGTTGGGGTGAATAAATGGTTTGGGAGTAGCGGGAACAGGAAGGTGCCATATACAAGAAATCAAAGCAACAGGGACAACACCCTTCGTTGCACGGGGGAATGAGGGGTGCCATATTCACCACCACCAGCTCACCAGCTGGTTGTTCAGTAAGAATGACTCGGTGCCAGTCCAAATGCAAGTACATATTGGATATGATTCTTTTTCTTCTTCTGCTTCTCCTGCTTGCTTAAATGCCGGCAATTTCCGTTACTAATCGTCTCATTTGACAACACCTCATGCATTCAATTGAGGTGTCGATGTCGTGTTGTTCTACATACGTCCGTAATGACGAACCGATATTAGTACCTTCTCTCAACTTGATGACGAAGGCTTTCAAACTCCACAACGCGAGTGCTCAACTTAGCTCATCTTTTTCTTCATCTTCCTCCTCTTCATCACCATCGCCATCATCATCATCATCTCTCCATGGACGATAGAATAATTTCTTCCGGCACGTTTCCGTCTTTGACGACGTCTGAATTTCGATGGAGATCAAAGAGCATTGCACGGATGGATGCAAAGGCGTCGTTTGCCTTTCTTTCTTTTACGAGTGCTCTTCAAGGTGCAATGCTCGGACCATCTTCTTATTGTCCCAAACCCGCTTCCTGTTAGTTGTTGATCATTTATAAAATGGCCTAATTAAGGCAATCTACGTAAGGGAGAGTTTCTTCTGGTGGCGTCATTCTTTTGAATTGACGTTGTTGTCGTTGTCCATTCGGGAAAGTTTGTTTCGAGACTGAGCTTAAATCTCCCGCTTGATTTTTTTTTCCATTTTGTCATAACTCCCCGTTTATCCATATTGGGATAAAAAGATACTTCTCTGTTGAACGAAAAGGTTGTCATGGTCGATTTAAGGAAAGAACAACATTAGGCAATGAACCTGTTTAATTGACAAAAGTTCAGAGAGACTGATGAGATTGTTGAAAGCGTGATTCACGGTTACTTCCATTTTCCCCTCTCTTTACCCTTCCTTTGGTCTCGTTTCTTTCTCTCTTTCTTTGTGGTTCTACTTGCAACCATCTACGTAAGTACGTAGGAAGCTGGCAAGCAACTTACTTCAAACATTATTGGTGGATAGTGGTTGAATGTGGCGAACTTGATTTAGCCGTCACTCTTACACATTGTTGTTAGCGTTGTAGTACGTAGTGCTGGTCGAAGGTGTGCTTGGACCCAACCAGAAAATTGGTGCGAAACACGAATTTCTCAAAAACTAGGTTCACGTTCAAGTTCAATCAACTTGTTGAAGCTAACTATACACAGAAACATATGTTCTGAGAGCAATGGGATGCCTTTACTAGTACGATGTTCCCAAAATTGCCATTGGGCTTAGTCTCGAGTGTGGCCTGTGTAGTGATACGATCGCACCTCAAAATAAGTTAAAACGCATCATGAATCCCCATGCTACTAATAATCGCTTCGACGAATGGATGCCATAGACGACGGCTTTCATCTTGCTAGCTCTTGAATTCATTGCGTGCAAATATCTTGATTCGGTGTAAATGATCGTTCTCGGATATCGGCCACCAATGAAGCACGCATTTCTCAGTTCTCGCATTTCTTCTCAAACTTGAAGACTCGGTGGTCAGAAAGTCTGAAAGTCTGTCGCAGATCAAAAAAAAAATATCCGCCTCCTTGATTCCCGTTGGTTTTTCTTCTACGTACACATCAGCTTTGGCGCTATTAATGTGGCATTGAACCAAACCGGGTGTCGCCGTTCTTTCACTTCTCGTCATTGAGAGAGCAAAAGAGCCTTTAAAATTGTCCGACGAAGGAAGAAAACAATCGTTGTATTTGAATATCCAAGCAAAACGCACCTCCTCCCAAGAATCATGAGCACTTGAGAAATTTTGAAATGGAGCTACAATACCGATGACTGACTGACCTGATGGTTTGCAGTGTGTCTATACCGGCTTTCAATGATCATCAAGCCTGGTGAGCCTTTTCAACCTGAAATGACCAATGTGGCAGTTCAATGCCCTTTCAACCAACAGATGATGCTTTCTTTGGCTGTCTACCCTTTCTGTGTAAACTGACTGACGGTTTTATTGTGCTGCTGTTCGATCGAAGGCATTCAAGTCACCAGACTTGAGTTATGTTGCTCTTATTCCAACTGTTCCTTAATTTGAATTAGTCTGAGCTTGTCGTCCAAAAGGTGAATCTTGACTGAGCTTGTGATTGTCTTTTGAAACTCTGGAGTTGCCTCAAGCCTCATGGACTAATTTAGCCGTAAGAGTTTTCATCCCCGTATTGGTCACTGGTCCTTTCATCAAACCTGACAAAAATTATAGCAACCACATCAACAACGGAACAGTAGCGCACTTTACTAACTGGAACGAACAACTTCCATTATTGGGCCCTTCAAGGTAATTAGCAACAATCGGTAGATTTTTTAAAAGTTCTTCTAGGTCAAGTTCTTCCAACTTGTCAAAAAGATTTCATATTGGCGTGACGAAAAGAACACAGAACCGCCGCCGTTTCACATGTCTTCTGTATTTTACTGGTCTCTATGACAGATTTCATTGGAGACCACAAGATGCAAGTTTTCCCCTCTTCAAATTCCAATGAAATTGCATTCAAACTAGACCAAAATGTGACAAATATCTCGCTCTGGAAGACAGAGGCCGGTTTCCCTGATTTACTTACTTACACTTCCGTCGTCTTGTTAATCATCTTCTTATGGTGACTAGTAGTAATGCTCGAGTACGGAAAAATGAGACACACTCATCTGTGAAGAACGACGAGTCAAGCGAGCAAGTAAGAAACACCAACCAACACATGACGAAGGTGGTGGAGGTGGTTGAGAGAAATACCGTAAGAATCAGGCCAAATGCACATCCACACAAAATCGCACCAAAATGAAGAAGTGAGGAGAGGCGGAAAAGAAGAAGACGAAGAAGAAGACGCGGAAAACACACACACACACCTTGAAAGAGCCCCCTTCTCGATGGAACAACACGAACGAGACAAGAATCAACGTCAAATCGAGACGTCACATTTTGAAATTTGATCAGACAACACGTTTATCCCGAAGCACGCCTCGCCATCGGTGGTTCAAGTCGAAAAAAGTAGCACTAGTTCCCAATCCCATCTGTCCAAATATCTAGAGTGGAAGAAAAGAAGACTCAATCGTCCCCCTTTTGCCCATTTTTTGGCCTCGTTAAAGAAGCTCCCCCTTTTTAAACCACCGCCTCAAATTTACCCTGTTTCTCAAACCACAAAAGGCAAATCAGAGCACGGAAGTCGAACACTTCATACTTGCCATGGCAATCGAAGAGGGTCTTTATCCAACCAGCCATCTGTGCCAACTTCAATTCTCGGACTCACTCTCGGACCAATGCAAACACTTCCATGTGAGCAAGTCGATTTAGGAAAGAATGTACGTTTCTCACATCATGGAGAAGGTATATTGGATTTGGGAAAGAAAGAAAATGGCCTCTTGAAAGAATCTTGGAAATGAGCCGTGACTTCTTGGTTTCAAAAAAGAATATATTTTACATGGCTATGCTGTCGCTCATCCATTTGGCGGATTCAATTCAATTTCATATGGCTCATCAAGACGACGGCCAAAAACGCCACATATAGAAACCTACTCTAGTTCTACCCACGATTAGTCTTGGATGTGTTTCGTCTCCAGAAAGAACTTGCCAGCCATTCCATGATAGAGAAGCAAGTCTGGAGTGAGATTTGGCGCTGGTGCTCTTCAACTATTGGAAGATGCACTTTTAGCCCTTAAATGTTTGTTGGTGCTTTGATTAGCTCTCACCATTGGGTAGGGATTTCGCATTTTGCTGCATCATCATTCCCACGGCCTAGTCAGTATGCCAATGAATAAATTGAAAAGAAGACTGGCAAACTCCATTGGCGTACTTGAAAAATCGAAAGCCCCAACTAACGTTTTGCAGAGTGAGGTGCATGTATCATTATAAGTTTGAGACCACCAATGGCTAGTTCTATGGGTTTTCATTACTTTGGGTGTGGCTTTTGATCTTGTATGGTTAGTCCGGATCATGCCATCTGTAGTGTCTATTTATCGCGCGGCTCACACGATGAAGTATGTAGAATTTGTCTTCAATGTTGTTGCTGTTGTTGTTGTTTGTAGTGGGGTTCTGGAGACGACGTGACCGAGATGTTCCGATTCATTGAGCAATGAGACCACAACACATAATTGCATCAATGCATCATCCTTAGCCAGTCTCATGGATGGAAGAGAGGAAAAAGTACAAGCACTGCTTGATTGCCTGCCCTAGCTTCATTGGTCCAAGAAGCCATTGGATGCTCTAATTATGACTAGAGGGCGTGCCAATCGAATGACGAAGCTGTCAAAACGGGAACGAGATGTCGCATGTCATGCCCATGAATCGAATTGATTGCTAGTGGCGATCAGAAAATGCACAAATTCGATCGAGCTTTTGCCGTTTCACCACTCAATAGATTGATCACTGTTCCACTGTATTTCACTCATTAGTGCTAGTCCATTAGAAATTCGGAATCTTCCATGGCCCAAATAGTAAAAAGCAGGCAGGCAGTGACTGTTCATCTACCATAGGCCCAAATTGGTTGGTCGCTTTTCAATATGTGTTTATTTTTTGCTCTGTCGGGTGCGTTCCCAAAGTAGGTAGTGCGTGCCACACAGAGCGAAAATGGGCCTGAGAAAGGTTGCCGAACATGAGGCGACCAGATCTGACAATTAGAAGCTAATCGGAGCCCCTGAGGCGATGGAAGCAGATCATGTGTGGCCTATTATTATTACATCATCATCTCATCAAGGTGTTAGAAATAGAGTTCATTTCGCCCAACCCGTTGATCATGGCGTCCAATGCTAGGCCTTTGAGATCTGTTTTATAGATTAATATCGTGGAAAAGCCTGAGATGGTGGTCTTAAGTACGTTATGACGTCACCGGAAGTCGTTCACTCTCCGTTCTTAGAACAGACGACAATTCGGCGTCCGAGAGCCATTTCTATCGGGGCAAGTCTTCAGTCTTCGTTGAAGTTCTTGTTCCCACTCTTCTACTGGGCTTGGCACTTTTTCAATGCCTGACTGAGAGAAAATATCGCCCACATCTTGCCTGCCAAACCAGTAGCTCATCTTAAATTACTGCCGCTGTTGTTGTTGATGATAACTTTTTTGTGGATGACTATTTTGTACCGTCATCATCGTTATCTTTATCGCCTGACGCTCTTGTTTAGAGTTGGCTAGGGTTTTCATTTGGGCGATTCGATTAGGCCTCCCCTTTTCAATGCTTTGAAACACCAAATGAGGATATCAGAGAGGGTCACACTTTCTTGGAACAATTAGCAGGAATTGATTTTGGTTCAGTATGTGCAGACAGACGACTCTTGCTTGAAGTTTCGAATGTTCGGAAATTCCCGGTCTAGGGTGAACGTCTTCCTCTTCTCCTAGTTCTTCTTCTTCTTCTATTTGTTCTTGTGGGCGATGAATTGGCGGATTCACATCTCACAGCTTTTATCCGTTGCCTATTGTGATATGGTTAGTTGAATGGATGGCACTCAATGGGCTCGGGATTCATGAACAAGCGGATCATGACCAAAAGTCGGATCTCGGTGATTCACTTGTCTCGAATAAAACCCGACACTAGGCTCACAAAAAATCCCCCCTACAAAGATAAACTCGCGATTAAAGTTTATTGCCTGATCATCATCATCATCATCATCACCACCACCATCTCCTCTAAAGGCAAGAAGAGCCTGACTGAAGTCAGGGAGGAACTCTCCAAGTGATTGACATTCAGTGTCACGCTGCAGTCAAATTGCTGATGGTTCCAAATGTTCAATCTTTTTTTTGACGTGTCCATTACTATGACCCTGCCAAGATGAATTGAGTATTGTCTTACACTGTTGACTCCATTCCTCCCTTGTGCAGATGGTTGTTGATTGTGAGTTTTGGAGTGAGATCAGTGACCATCAGGCCCAGAAAAGGTGCCAGAGATGGGTCTAGACAAGGCGGCAACAATCTCGTTCCTTAAAGGAAGTCGCTCAAATTGAGTTCATCTTTCCCGCTGCTCCAGGTAGTCATTATGAGCAGGCCAGGTCTTGGGAAAACGCCACAATGAGATCATTACTTCACATATCAACTGTGCCCATGTGAATGAGTGAGTGAATGAGCCAATGCACCACTCACTCACCTGATGATGGTGAGACCAAAGCTCACCATTGCAATGACATTCCTATTCCGGTTGAGAGCTCGGATTTGGATGAAACGACTTTGGCTTGCTTGACTAAGAAGGAAGATAAACGGTGATTCCGGTTTGAATTCAAAGTGAAAAACCCCCCGCTGATCAAGATTGAAAACATTAATCCACAAGCGTCAAAGATGGATAACTTCCGAAATAATGAGGCGAACTAGCGGGATCTCAGGCCGGGTGTTCGTTCACTTTTTTTGGATTCGCAATTTTGATCTCGGTAATTGACGAGCAAAAACCTGCCATCAAAATACGTAACTGAGTGTGTAACTGGAATCACGAGTTCAACTCTCCCAATTCGTTCCAAACGGGGATGGTCATGTTTTTTATGTCATTTTCAATTCTCATCCTGAGGCTAAAGAGAAGAAATCGGCAGCAAAAAAGTCACCCCCGGGGTTGAGTCGAGCAAAAAATAAAATTGGAAAGAAATCCAATTTGCTGATCATGTCTTAGGAGCTCCACGTCTTCAATGGCACTTTTCAACCCCCTTCAATTCTTTTGACGACGTTGGATGACGTCTTCCAGCAAATTTCGTTTCCCTTCGTAATAGGTTGTTTTAAGGTTTGATTGCGATTTGATGAGTTGTCGTCGTGGTTTTCGTTTTCTAAACAACACTCCTGTCAAGTCGTACTTTTTTCTCCCCCCTACTTTTCTTAAAGACTTTTCTTTGAAGCCCGATTGCATGCTGTTGTAAAAACAGTACAAAGCCAGAAAGAAGCACATTTGATGATGCTTGGGTTGCTGCTTCAGCCCTCGTTTGGCATGATTGGGAAGGAAAGCCCTTTATGTTCCCGTAATCAGTTCATGAGTAAATTTATTCGACAAACCAACCCTTGCCAATTTGGTTGTGGGATGGCTTGTGGTAGGATACACAACAATTTCGAGCTCATTTCCTCTTGTCAAGACCAATGACGTCCCAAATGAGAGAAAGACCAGTTCCAAGGGGGTTGATTTTCCATCGTGCATTAGAGGTCAAAGCCAAAGGTCTTTGGCGTGAATAAAGCTTTTCCAACAATCATGGCCTCGCTTTCTCAACTTCAATCGTTGGAGAGTTCACAATGACGTTGTCTAAATCCCATCCATGACGAACCAAAAAGCAACAGTTGTCCCGATATGGACAGAAATCCTGTGACAAATTGGTCTGCAATGCTTGAACGGAGGCGCTTTTTTAGACTAACGAACTTACTTGGAGCGGCAGAATACGAGTAATTACCTCTCTTACTGAGCTTGAGAATTCAACATTCCACGATGGAATTATCATTAGTATTATGAGAGCCTTTCTCGAGTGTTAGATGAGCACGAATTCCTTTCTGGACTGACAACATGCACGTTGCTTCCTGCATGAAATGCCTTTTCCTCATGTTCGTGCTCTTATTAATATCCGCTCTCCAATCATCGGTCTCATGCACGTTGGTTTTGATTGTGTTGTTTTTGATGATGTTGGTAGTTGGTCTTGGTGTGGATGCGGACTTAATTACAGTATGTACGTGCAATGTTTATAAAAAGCTGTCAGTCAGAGGCAAAGATGACTTCAAGAGAACTACTAGGGTTACTTTGATGGACTCCTCATGGACGGGGCTAAATCGCGTATTTCAGTCAAGATGCATGAGAAGAAAAACCTCGTGATATGTTTGGTGTTGCCGAGGCCGTTCGTTGTCTTTCCCCCTGCTTCAACGGCTATTACAGTAGAATTGCTATCATTAAACACTAGTGTGGGACGGAAATGAAAACGACTGTGATTTATGATTGCAACTCGTCGCTTTGGAATGGATTCTCAAACTCAAGTTGGATTCAGCCAGCAACCCATTTGCGTTGTCATTGTTGCATTTTCCCTCAACTCGAGCTTTCCATCCAGACCTCACGCTGGCAGAGTACAAGAGACTAGAAAAGAGAGAGAGAGAGAGAGAGTTTTGTGCTTTAGTCTTGAGAAACGAGGTTGGCAATGAATTGACAATTCACTCCCTTGACCTCATTGACTTATTAGTGCCACTGATTGATTTCCACAACTCAAAAGATGAAGAGACTCTGAAGATGCCCATGGCGAGGCCGACTCGTCTTTTAAAGGAGCAGAAAGCGCCGAGAAAAGTTCGATCAACGGCGGCCCAAGACATTTATTTTGTCGTTGTTGCTACTGTAAAGTTGGCGACCGATTCAGTGTATAGGGAGCTTGGCGGTTGTTGGCTTTTGTCGCGGTAGACGCAATTGAAATTCTTTTCTTTGACAAAACCATGAAAAATTGCATCCATCTCAACCCGAGAGAAAGAAAGAAACAGCCAGAGAGAGAGAGAAAGAGAGAGAGAGAGAGAGAGAGAGAGAGAGAGACAGAAACAGAACCTTTCTCAACGACATTTCATAAACTCCCATCGCCGATTGCCAATTTGAACCACTGACGATTTGGTTGGGGATCATGGAAGAAAAAGAAGAGATGAAGTAGGAGTTGCCCTAAGAGTGTCAGTGGCCGCCCAATGACAATGAAAACTCGTCCAAGAATGCGCAGTGCTCGATCTATCCATGTCAAATCGCTTGTTTCATACTCACTACTCACTCAAAGACAAATTCGCTCATTTCCGTTTCCTTTTTCTTGTTTCCCCTCGCAGATGGCGCCACGGCTGAATCTTGGATCACCTACCACGAAGTCCTTATTCGTCCTGTGGGCCTTGGTGGCCTCACTCTCGGTCGTGCAAGGCCAAGATGAGCCCGAACAACCCACTGAACCCGCCACCACTTCCGCCCCTGTCTCCAGCGACCCTACTCAATGTCCGGCAGAACAGGTCTCGTTCGAAATGGTCACCGGATTTGTATACACGGCTCCCGCTGACATGTTGGATTCCCAACCTGGAACCCTGATGCTCACCGATTGCATTGACACGTGTCGACAAAACTCATCTTGCCGATCGATCAACTACGAAACCGGCCTTTGCGTTCTGTTCTCGTCCAACGCCGATGATAACGATAGTAAGTATCAATTAAACGAAAGCAAGAATGGTTCTTGATTAACATGTTTGGCTCCAAGAAGCCATTGTTCCTTCTTTATTGGAGAGATCATACATTAAGCTTGAGAGTTAAGTGCAATTTTTATTTCAATCTACAAAGCGCAGAGAAAAGTCCGCCAAAAAAGGAAATGATGTGCTGGTGCTGAAATACTTGAAAAGCAAGTGAATATCTTCATTTTGTATGTATGTATTTCGGGCTTGATTTGTGGTTTTGTGCACATAAAGTAACAAAATCAAGTCCCCAGATTTTCTGGATTGTTTTGAACCGAGCGTTAAGAGGGCAGATGTTCTGACTCACAAACTAACTTGAGTTGAAATTTGTTTGGCTAGTGTTAATTTTGGTCTGCTAAGGAACCAACCAATATTTGGTTCACAAGAAAATAAATGAATGTCAATTTTCAATCTCAGGGTCTTTTTTCCATTTGCAAGACGTTATTCCTAATGTACATAAAATAACGAAGGCTACCTTCCTGCGAGCTCTCTTAATGTTCATCGCGTGATGGATTAACTTTGTATTTCATCAGAGTGTGTACTAATGAATTTCAAGTTCGTGGCGGTTTTCCATCAAAACCAGAGGCAGGTGATTCTGGGGCCTGATCAATTCTTTCTGAAATCCGACGATTTGTAATTTTGGCCGTGGTGCTCATTAAAATTGTTTGTATAGTAATATAAGTCTGACCGTTGGCTCTGATTGACATTCAATTCCGTGGCACTTTACACGCAGACTTCAAACACATGACAGTCTTAAACGAAGCACGTCTTTTCTGGGAATTCTCGCCAGGGTCCAAACCATACAGCATATTCACGGAAATCGGAAGTCAACGACCGTTGTCGTCTGCCCTTTATCTTCTGTAGTATGTAACTTGTACGTATATGTAAAGGAGGCTTGGGAAGAAAACAGAAAAGAAAATCAATCTGCAAACGAATAGTCAAGCGACTTCCAGCCAGTCTTAGTCATACAATCAATTGCAACGCTCTCGGATTGGCTGGCTTGACACCTGCTGAAAAGTTAATAAAGTGAATCATGAGCTTGAGAGAAATCAGACTTGGTTCCCAAGGTTCATTTCACTTTTCGTCTTGCTCTTCGAATTTGCCAAACTCGAGACACACAGACACACAAACAGACACGCACGCACTTACTTCGTACGATTTTTTCTTACTAAATCTTGCCAACAGATCATCCAGCCGCCAAAGATTCTTAGTAGGTCATCATGGCAAACTAAATCCCCCCTCCGGTTTTTAAACATGAACGAAAGCCTAAAGCACATAAAATGCTGTGGCCAATAAACAAAAAAAAGACAAAAATCCGTTTTCATTTGGCCCCAAGGTTCAAAAAACCATAAAGAAATTGGCGGTTGGCGGATGATGGAACTATTTCGCGAATCGAATGCATCTTCCCATCCGGCCACAAGAATCACCCGTGGGCATGGTTTTCTCCTCTCATAACACGATTAAGATTGTTTTCCCTTTCCTTCTTTTTTCACTTAGGCCAACTGACACCTTCGCAATTCCCCGTGTTCACCATTTATGTCCAGAAAACGTGTCTCCCATCAGCCCAACGATGTCAAGCTGCGTGGAGCTTTGAACGGGTTATGAACCATGCACTCCAGTCGGAAATCATCAAGACCGGCCAAGCTGCCAATCGAGAGGAATGCCAAGAGCTCTGTTTGGGCGAGAAGGAATTCGAATGCCGGTAAGTGCTTGTTTGGCCAATTATGTACATCATACTCTTTGTATGATTGGGACAAAGGCTTCTCTTTTGGATCGTGTCTTGTGTCCGGTTTCTTTGAGGTAGGGAAAGGGCTTAAAAAGTGTTGCAATTGGCCTATGATACACCGACCAAATTTAGGATGGGCGGATACCAACCGTCATTTCGCTAGATAATTAGACAGCAATGAGGCCACATTCATTGCAGTGGTTGAATAACAATGCACTGGGAGAGGAGGGGGAAGAGCCTTTCCTCTCTTTTTCCTCTCTCAATGCATCAGGTTATTCCATGGCGGAACATTGATTAATGATCATTACCCTTTCTTGCCTGGAGTTGCTGCATGACGACCTTTGAAGGAAGACATTTCTAAATTGAAAGATAAAGCGACGGGAAAACACACCATGTATGTATGTACACACTATTGCGATTTACGGATGAGCGAACGAAGGTCGGAATGTCAGACCAATGAAGAGGATGGGTGACCTAAAAAAGCTCTCTTCGTGGCGCAAAAAAAGAAGAAATGACTACCAAGACCCTTACATCCGACCATGATAATGCGGTGGTTACGATGGTGGTGTCGGTACTGTCACCATTACCCAATTTCCGACATTCATCTCCTCATGAGAGAGAGCAACATGAACTCGGTTGGTTGGATCAGCTAAAAATAAATGGAGATAGTTGTTGCATGACATGGTTTTCCACCTTCTTCGCCAACCGAATCTCCCAGTAACTCATGCAAACTCACGGAGAAACCGCTGAAAGAAAAAATGAAACGAAAGGCATGCGCAGAACAGCTCAGAGATGTAAAGTACTGCCTGCAGTAGGTCGTCGTACCAACGTCGTTGGAAGGTGCTCATGCTTTTGATCTCAATCTGAGGAGAACCATTGGAATATCGTGGAGAGTTCAAGCTCTAGTAAATCACTAACAACAACAAGACAATTGAATCACCTTCACTTCTCGTCAGGTCTTTCTCGTGGGCACGAAGCCGTGAAAGGCAACAACAATATTTGCCGTTAGGATTTCGCTTCCGGAAGTGCTCCGAGTTTACGTGGAGAGTAGGCCGAATTTGAATTTGTTCCGGTCATAAATTTTGGATCTCTCATTCCACACAATTGACAACTCATTCGGGCCTACGCGCTAACAAGAGAGAGAGAGAGATGGTCTCCATCTTTGGTATCAAAAATTAGCCCCACGAACCATCCTGCTTATGAAGATTCATGGGCGAGATGAGATTCCATCTCGGTGGCACCGCCATAAACAATAAAAAGAAAAAAGACACAAAGCCAAAAAAGGTGCTCACAAACCACGACATTGGCCTGAAGACGAAGGAAGAGGACGAAGGGGACCATAAAAATAGATAGAAGACAAACTAGGCCTGCAGAACCACTGGTTAGGAAAAATATTCCGAGAAAAGAGGCCTTTATTTGAATGGGAACAAAGGAAGTTCAGGTGGAATAATCATTAATCTGAACTCGAAAATCTCTTTTGTGCTGACCGTGTGTTCTGTACAGAACACACGATATGGTGGTAGAACTTAAGACGAGACACAAAAAGCGCTTCTCCTGGAAAGAAGAAAGAAATGAGAGCCAGAGATTTATCGTTATTTAACGTTAGATGAGCTTCTTTTTGCGGGGCCTAATGCATTCCATGGCTTATTCGATTCATTTGTTTCATCTCTTTTCATGTCTTTTGTTTTTGCCAAAAATAAAGGTGGCATTCATTCCTTGGTGCCTTAAAATTAGAAAACCACCAAGGCTTTTAATGACAAATTGCATTCGGTTTGACCACCATTAGTCCGATTCATTGTTTTAACTTGTCACAAAATAAGCCTCGCCAAATCAGGTTGTTCACTACCGATTGTCGGAGACTTCAATGCTTCGGTCCCAGTGCTAGTATTTCTGATCAGATTATACCATTCCCAAGGAAAGCAACATTAATTACCGTTGACCAATTATTTACAGTGCCAGAAGCGCCTTTTTTACTGCAAACACACAGACACAACACCGTCTGTCGCTAAAAAGTTACCTCATAAGTCACATTTAGCTCGCTCCAAAATGAGCATAACGATCCCGTTCCAAATACTTTGACCACCAAAATTGTTCCGACGTGTCTCATTGTCTCGAATGAAACGCCTTTTTGTCTCGAATCAACGGGATTGGTGAGGAATGGTTATTCCCAGAGCACTGAATCAATAGGTAGTAAAAGTCGGGTCGATTGATACGTCAGTGAGAAAGAACTCTCTCGATCGGATTAGGGGAAGGTTTCAAGATTGTCACGGTTGCCTTTCCACAACAATTCTTGTCCATTTCATGGCTAATAAACCACCCCGGAGGCCGAGAATCGAGTGAGCTTGCTTGGTCGTTAATAGCTTCCAGGCAAGGAAACTTTCGGTTTGAAAACAACTTTCCATGAGCGATTATTTACGTTCTATGTTTGTGGAGAGTTTCCTTATTCTGTGTAGGTAGGTGTACTACGAAGAAATGACAAAACGCTAGTTTCATCATGCCGACATTTCTTTGGATAAGAAGTAAAACTGATATGGCATGTCTCACAACTTCATTGCGGTCAAGCGGTATGTTTATGATTCATTAAATTTTGCTTCATTGGGATTTGGCTGAGGGGAGAGTTTGCCCCCTTATTTACTGCCCTCTTTCTCTGTGCTCGTGAACATTTTGGTTGGGGGAGAGCACACATTTTGTCTGTTCAAATTCGGGAAAATGACGTTTGATTTCCGACAGAGGTGTACGCCCCCTTTGGCCAATCCTCCCTCCGACTGAGGTGTTTTTTCATGCTTCTTGCCTCAGAGTGGTGGCCAAAGACACATTCGCCCCTCTCTTTCTCTTTCTTGTGCATCTGAGTCCATTTGACAACAGCAAGAAACACTTCGGCCTCCTTTATGGCTTGGTTTCCGTAGTGATAATTGCATGATCTGACCAATAAACAGTTATACGACTACAAATTGCCAGCTGGAAACCGAAGCAAACTCTTGGCAAAACAACCACGAGCCAATTAAAGAGAAGAAATCATGGTTTCAACACTAATTGAAGTAGTTTGTGTAACTATGACTATCATCAGATGAAGGTTCGAAGGTTTTGAGTTACGTACGGTTTTCTTGGTTGGCAGATTGGTGACATTTTCCAGTGTGCCAAACAGTTCATGCCTTTCTCACTCTTCTGCATTCAAAAAAAAATGACCCAATGTCAGGTTTTATTGCAATCAACACAAAAATGCTTCGCCAACGGGGGAAACTAAACTTTTTTTAAAACAATACGGCGGAGATTACCCTGGTTGGCCAATTATTTCATTTTTTATCGCAAGATGGCTGGAGATGCTTGTCGATGGTAATTGCTTTCTCAGGCCAACAGTCCTTTGGCTATAATTTGCAAAGGTCGCGAGTTTCATGAAGAGAGAGCGGAAACTCCAAATTTTCTTCCCCACCTCTTCTCTTCTGTTTGTGGTACCTAGTATGGTTAGTGCAAATGAAAATGTTTTCTTGTAGAATGGTTTTTGGGGAGATAATGAAATACCATTGCCACAGACTGATGCGTGCCTATCCAAAAAACATAGTATTATTTGGTTGTGTGTGTGTGAGGGGGAGGGTTTGCATGGGAATGAATGGTGCCATTTAGGGGCTTATTTTAGACCATTCTCTGACCTCATCAACCCGAATTACGGAGAAAATACTTGCAGATCTGCAGCACGCACGCCACCCAGTCGTCATTTCTCCATTTGTTGTACATCTCTCCATATTCTCTCGTCACTAAGTGGAAATGCATCTCGCTACGTATTTGGACATTCTTAGCGAAATGAACGCCATAACCTTATTCGATTTGCCCATTGCTCGAAACAAAATTTGAAATAGTCAGAGAGTTGACGGTGGCCAAATCGATGACATGCCATTCGTTCATGATGTCAATGGATGCGGTAGTTGTGCAAAAATTGACTGCCCTCGACTTTTCTCATCTAAGAATCTAGCTTTTGGATGGGAGAAACTCCCAAAAAAGACGCGAGACCAGTTAAAGAAAAGAAAACGCTCGCATGATTCTTGACTTTGCTGCAACAATCATGATGATTTTGATGATTGATCTTTGTCGACAAAAGTGGAAGGACTGACCCAGTCCCACACTTGCTACGGGAACAATGCTCCCAGATGCTTTCGTTACCTCAAGTCATCTAAATGCCATAAAAGATAAGAACGACTTATCAGCACAAGGGCTTTTTCAATCGAGAAGCCAAGGTTTTGGTTTGTGAAACTGGCAAACAACAGAACACATTTCTCTACACTTTAATCGTAATTGGAATTAGAAGTCCAATCTGTTGTTTGCTCAAGTAATTGATAAAAAGGGGCAAACCATTGAAAATCCCAATGCAATCAGAGGGAATTTTTTTTTTCTGAGCATTGGTGCCAAATAAAAGTGCCAAGCACTTACCACCAAAACAGACCCGTTATGTGATTGTGGGATTTAAAAAAAATGAATTCAAGTTGACTAACTCTCTCGCTTTTAGTAGAAGTACCATTGAGAGCCTGACTTCAGAATTAGAATGCTTTGTTTTACAGATCCGCCATGTTCAACACCGAAAGTGGCGAATGCAGCTTGATGGATCAGGATCGTCATACGTTGGCTGGCTCTCCATCCTTCAATCCGTTGGAAAAGATTGACTACATGGAAATCAATTGTGCCATTAGTGACCCCAAAAAACTGTGCTTATACGATGAGGTCAAAGGAAAGATTCTCAAGACTGTCGATATGGTCTACCAAGGCATGGCCTCCAAAGAGGACTGCGAGGATATTTGCAATAACGCCCCATTTCGTTGCCACTCCTACGACTTTAATGACACGGGTGACAATGTGTGCAGGTATGTACTGAAAGACTTCAAATAAAACCATCACGGTGGTTCAACAAAAACATCAATGTTTCTTCAAGGTTGAGCCATCACTCGGCGCATTCTTTGACTCAAATTGAAGAGCCCTACTTGGCCATTGAGGAGGCCACCACCTATGAGCTGATTTCCTGCTACAACGTGACCATTTCCTGTCATTCCGGTGACATGACAGCCAACATCCAAACCTCAGCCTTGTTCAACGGCAAAATCTATGCCAAGAGTAGTCCTGTCAATTGCGTGGTGGACGTGAGCAATTCTTTGAATTTCTCTATCACGATGGCCTACAATGACTTGGAATGCGGCGTGGAACGAGAAGGACCCGGCATGTACACCAACGAGGTCATTGTGCAACATCACGATCGGATCGTCACATCCGACGACCTCGGACTCGACCTGACTTGCCAATACGACTTGACCAATAAATCCGTTTCAAACACCGTGGACTTGGCCATCACGGGAGAGATCACTCCGTCATTGTATGAGGAGGCCGTGGTGGATTCTCCCAATGTCATCATGCGAGTGGAGGATGCTAGTGGAGCTGATACCAAGACAGCTGTTGTGGGTGATCCTCTCAACTTGGTGTTTGAGATTCTGGACGAAGATTCGCCTTACGAGATCTTTGTGCGTGACCTCGTGGCCATGGACGGTGCCACAGACACTGAATTGCTTCTGATTGACGAAAGGGGTTGCCCAGCCGATCCCACCATTATGAGTGAACTCCGAAAAAGCGCTCTTACCCCCAAGATGTTGTTGTCCAACTTTGACGCCTTCCGCTTCCCAACCTCACAAGTGGTTCAATTCAGAGCCTTAGTTACCCCTTGCATGCCCACGTGCGAGCCCGTTCAGTGCGAGGTTCTCGATTATACGGGACAAAACCGTGGAGTTGAGTCGTACGGACGCAAGAAGCGCTGGTTGTCAGCTATCGAGGACACTTTCCACTCTCGTCGGAGACGAAATACGCCCGAGAGCGACGAAGTGCTCGTGGTTCAGACTATTCAGATCTTGGACAAGCTCGGCAAGCAACGCCAACGCCAACGAAGCAATCCCAATCAGGAGAAGTTCCCTCAGTACAATGCCACTTTTGGCGGAGATCTCTTTGGACAGATCGAAGTTGACTCCTCGGCTTGTGTAAACCCTGAACAGGCCGAGTCCACTTTGTTGGCCGGAGGTTTGGTGTTCCTGGTGTTGCAGATCCTGATTTTGCTTTTCTGCACGTTGCTTTGGAAGCGCAAACGCAACCTTCAAGCCAAAGAAATTATGCTTCCATCGCCACCCGGTTCGTCCACAGCTGACAGTTTGTCATACATTTACGAATCAAGCATTCCACGACGCTTCCACTGAGATCTTTTTCATTAGGAACGATTTCTTCCAAGTGACACCCACTGTCTGGCACTCTGTATGGTTACCAAAGAAGGCCAAAAAACATCAACAACAACAACAACAACCACACGTGTGATATGCCATTACCCAAACCATTTCTCTGCCTTATTTTTACATATCAAAGAATTCCCTCGGGACTCACCCGACAAAAGTGACAAATGTTTTTTGTTCATCTAGGAATTTCCCATATGATTTTTCACTTTTTTTAATTGGAGTTTTTTTCCCCTGGTGGTGGTTTCATCGTTTAAAATCCGACAATCCCCGCTCAATTTGGAGCTTTGGAATCATGGGTCGAAATGGCAAAAGGGACCTATTTGTTATTCTTGACTGGTTTGGCATTACTTAAATCTGATCTGTGTACACCCCCCTCAGCAATTTCGCGAACCAAAAAAATCTCTTATGTTTCATCCCCTCCTTTGAAGGCAAACCCACGTCGTCATTTTTAGTAAGCATTGCAATGCCACGAGCTAGCTTTCAAAGAAGAAGAGCCTTGAAGTGGCCAATATTCGAAGTGTCCGTTCACGATCGACAATCCCGTAATTTTGATATGCATTATTTCTGTCAACAAGGATTTCTTCGTAAATGAAGGTCCCAAATCATGTACAATAATTACATAGAATAAATAAATCCAAAAACCCCTGTCATTTGAAACTAAATCTGTGTCGCCATTGTATAATTCTTGGTATCCAGAATGTTCAAACCTCGAACGTCTTCAAGACGAGGATAGAAGCACCCCCAAGGGAGGCGTAGATATCCTCACATTGAAGGGAGTTTCAACAAGGGGTATAAACCAGAAGTCAATTACCACTTTTAGGTCAAGGTTGGGTCACCCTGAACAGCTTACCAAACTTGGCACGAATTTTTCTCTTCCGAGAATTTTCATCAAAAACCACCAAATCCAACCCAACCCCGGCCTGAATTCGTCTTGAACATGATGAGAAGCCCACCGAGGGGCAAGGGAGGGGGTCATAAGATCACGACCTTATTCCCAAAAAATACCCCCAACCCACCGTCCGAGTAGTGCGTTGGCAAACTCGCCGACTCTAACGTGGAAAAAGCCCGTACACTTCTAACTGTCGATGATATCCGCCCGATATCACCTGCAACTGGAGAGATGGATGTGGGCACACCCAGCATGGATGTACCTACAACCCCCCAAGAAAGCGAGGCAAGGCCGAGTGTCGTTCCAACGAGTGGTTCCGACCAGGAAATGATAGTACTTTCCCTTAAATCCTACGCGGAGAGCCTCCAAGAATCAGCATCGGTGACCAAAACACCCAGGATCCGACGTGGAGAAGTGCGGCTGGAAGATGAGGACTTTATCACGAATCTTATGTCCCACGCAACAACTTCAATTCCACCACCCATTCTTGTTGTTACCACGCCTGGAGAACACAACAAGACCCCAAAGCCTCATCAATCTGAGGACGAGGCCCAACGGAACAACGAGTGGAGCAAAATTGGCAAACGGGTGCGGGTCGTTTCGGGAACAAACGATTCATCCGCAAAACGTGCTTCACCATCAAATCAATTCAACACAAACGAAACCAAAATGTCATCTAAGAGGGGATTCCTGGTTGGTGGGACCAGGGTTAACTCCGCCTCCGAGCCAAAAAATGAGGCTTGGGCTGGCGGGTCAACCAAGGTCACCGCCTCGGGATCCCAAAAGGCTCCTATGGAAGAGCAATTTCCATATCTGTTAAGAGTATTTTCCGGCAGGGTTGCCCAAGAGCCCTTGTCATATGAGGACTGGATCGAGGTTGAGGCATCCCTCTCCGTCCAAATCACAAGGATGGCAATCCAAAAGGGCCTAGTAGACCCCCAAAACTGCACTACTTTATTCACAAAGTACAATGCTGGCCATGGGGTTATAGTGTGCGAAAACGAGAAAAGCCAATCCTTCTTTAAGGAGGTTATCTCAAGGGCCTCTTTTGAAGGTAGACGATTTCGGGCACGGAACCTAACTGAGGAAACTCCCCATATCTACTACATCCACGTCCCTGCAAAATGGAGGGAACTGTCGGACGAAGAGATCATTCAAGGGATCCTCACCTTTACTCCAGATCTTACCCCGGGAAAGATAGAGATTATGGAAGCGGATATAAAAAGAGACAACGGCGATAGCGATATAAAGGTTAATATAAACACGATTTTTATGACAACTCTTTACAGACACCGAAGTGCCATTAACATTGTTACTGGAAATTTGGTTTTCTCCAAATACTCTCGGATTCTCACACCAAAACCAACATCCGGAGAGAAGAGACCCATCCAAAATAAAGATCTTGGAACGAAAAACAATGAAGATTGAAGATTCACATGAAGAAGCGACAAATGAGAAAAAAAATAAAAAACGAAACCGGGGACACCGGTCGCGATCAAGACGACCCCTCCCCATGGCTGAAAAGAGCTATGAGAGAAACCACGAGCAGATCAGAGTCAGTCGGGTGAAATATTGAAGAAAATGATGATAATAAATCCTCCCAATTTTATATTTAAATGGCCAAGAAAATAACCTTTGACAAAGTAATAGTGTGGCAACTTAACTGCCACAAATCAAAAGCGTGTGGGTATAACCTAACCATGGACTTTCCTGATCAGGATTCACCTCTAATTCTGTTAGGACAAGAACCGTGGAGTGGGTCCAAGTTCACCGGTGGCATCTCAGGCCAAGTATCTGGATTCTCTCTGGAAAAAGGAAAGGCATGCATAGTAGCGAGCAAAAGTCTTGAGCTGACCCTTGTAAAAGAATTATCCAGCCCAGATCTGATAGTATGTATACTAAAAATTATGAACAAAAACATCCTAATAGCCTCGGCTTATTGTGATATTCTCAAAAAAACAATCAGCTCAGAGCTGGAAGACCTTGCATCATATGCCAACGAATCCAACACGATTCTCATTGTTGGCCTTGATCCCAACGCCCATTCAACTTTGTGGGGATCAAGAACGACGAACCCTAGAGGAGAAAAGTTTGAAGAATTTGTAATTACCTCTCACCTTCACCTCTTAAACAATGGACTTACTCCGACCTTTCAAGGAGGAATGGGTAGTAGCTTTATAGACATCACACTGGTAACCCCAAATATCAAACACCAAATAACCAATTGGAAAGTCTGCGATGAGGAGTCATTTTCAGACCATAAAAAAGTGGAATTTATAATTTATTCAGCCCATCTTCTCCACTAGTGGTTCCAGGCTATGAACGTTTCTTAGCACCATTTTGTCTGCAGCAGTAGTTTTCATGACTGTGTTACTATCCTGGCTGGGGCAAGTGCCTGCACAAATAGCAAGAGCAAGAGAAGGTTGGCAGGAGAACAAGAGCTGGGAAGAAAGAGCCTGTGCATTGCAAGAGAAGGTAGGCAAGAGAGCAAGAGCAGGGGAAGAGCCTGTGCATTGGATTAGAAAGCTGTTTCAAGAGAAAATCATAACTGAAGAGAATATCATAACTGAGGAGAACATCATATCTGAAGAGAACATCATAACTGAGGAGAACATCATAACTGAGGAGAACATCATAACTGAAGAGAACATTAGAACTGAAGAGAACCCAGTGACTTAGGAGTTAGTTTAGTTTAGTTTGATGTAGGTTAGTTCAGGTAAGTTTTGATAAATCTAGGTGAAATAACCTAAGCTAAGCAATGAGCTTGATATTTTCCCATTAGTTATGATGTTCTCTTCATTTATGAATGATGTTCTCTTCAGTTCTGAATGACATTCTCTTCATTTATGAATGATGTTCTCTTCAGTTATGAATGATGTTCTCTTCAGTTATGAATGATGTTCTCTTCAGTTATGAATGATGTTCTCTTCAGTTATGAATGATGTTCTCTTCAGTTATGAATGATGTTCTCTTCAGTGATCAATGATGTTCTCTTCAGTGATCAATGATGTTCTCTTCAGTGATCAATGATGTTCTCTTCAGTGATCAATGATGTTCTCTTCAGTGATCAATGACGTTCTCTTCAGTGATCAATGATGTTCTCTTCAGTTGTCAATGATGTTCTCTTCAGTTTTGAACTTATGATATTCTCTTCAGTTATGATTTTCTCTTGAAACAGCCATCTAATCCAATGCACAGGCTCTTCCCCCGCTCTTGCTCTCTTGCCTACCCTTCTCTTGCTCTTGCTGTTTGTGCAGGCACTTGCCCCAGCCAGGATAGGAACACAGTTATCAAAACTGCTGCTGCAGACAAAATGGTGCTAAGAAACGTTCATAGTTGGGGGCCAGAGTGAAAACACAGATCACATAATAGCTAAACCTCGCTTCGTGCGAGAAAAAATGTGGACAACCTTGCTTCATCAGCTGGAAGATAACACTACACCCTAAAAAGGTGGAAATATGGAATTTTTCAAAAACTTTGTTAAACCCTGTACAAACTCAACGTAAGGCTGGTCTACACATGAAACATTTTGGGCAGATTATTTGTCAAATATTCCGAAAATGTTTGATGTTTGCCAAATATCTCCTTTCTGTTGCTTCTACACGTGAACGTGCAGTTTGTCAAATATTTTTCCCCTTAGCCAAAGTGTTGCCCATTTTTTCAAATTGTTTCAAACTGGCACTGCCAAATACTGTTTGAAAACCAGTCACCTTTAGCAGAGTCCCGTAATTTAAAAAGTGAATTGTAAACTGCCACATATTGTCACTTTTCAACGACATTTTTTTCAATCTTGCTTTCTGCCCAAGACTTTTTCTTTCCTTCAGTGTCGTTTGATTTGGATGGAAAGTCTTACGCATAACGCCACGCTATGGACATTGATTGACAATATCTACTGTCATTTTCAGTCCTTTTCTTGTCCCCCAACCATTTTAAGACCTCTACTCTCCACTGGCATTTGGTGTTGTCGAGTTGGGTTTGGGTGAACATTGGCAGTCATAACTGCCACTTGGCAACGTTGTTACCTTGTAAACTCCTCCGAACCTGTCAGTTGACGCATTTGAGACGTGACTAGTCTATAACACTACCAACTGATTATCGATGACTTATGATGTTGTCCATTTCCGTGGATCCTTGCAATCTTTCACAAATGACGTTCAATTTTGGTGATCTTGATGCAAAAAGTTATAGAATTATTGTTTTGTCCTTCAATCCATTAGTTTGAAACTTTTTACTTAACAATAATCGTTTCGTGATTGGACACCCTGCATGCATCGATGTGTATTTCGATTGTCGACGAGAAAAAGTTAGCCTAAGGACAAATAATTTTTCAACATGTTCAAAGTCAGAAATATTTGACAAACACAAAATAATATTTGCCATCAAGCTAATTTTGTCTTGGATTTGACCAAATATTTGCCGTTTTGTTTCACGTGTAGACCAGCCTGTACCGTAGGTACTTTGTTCTTCACATGATCGAGAGTCGTTACATCCAAGCTTGCGGTTGCCCCGAGTGTAAATCCGTGGTAAAGGTAGGAGTCAGGGTTGCCAGGTCTTCGACGGCTCTTATCGCCAGATTTGCCACCGAAATTCGCCAGAATTCGCCACCTCATTTAAAAAATCGCCAGATTTTCGCCAAATTTCGTTTTACCAACAACCGCATGTACATAAATAGTCAATCATGCTGAAGTAATCTTCAAGGAATACCTCAAAAGGACAATTCTTCAGTTTTGTTTTCAACTTTCATTTCAACTTTTATCTTTTGATACATATTTCGTGACAAAAGTTCTCGAAGAAAAACGTAATGCCACCATATTGACTTTCCTTCATAAAGTTTTAATTGTAGCACTTTGAACGCGTTTTAATTTGTAATTTGTGAACAAAATTGAAATTTTATTGATGCTAAATAACAAAATATTTCAGACTCTTTTCTGAAATGATATGAAATTTATAACTTTATAAATAAAGTTAATGGTATTACATTGAAGAAATCTGACCAATTGCCTTAAAAAAATCTCTATAATGTGACTTGATCACTAAAGTATTAAAAAAACACATTTTTACACCAATGACACTGTTTGGGATTGCCCTCACATGCCCTATATTTTGACCATAAGATAATAGATTGAGTAGTAAACCATAAAGAGGGCGTAACCAAAACCAAACGGGAGCAATTGCAAAATAATAGGATACATAGTTTATTTAGGATTTCAATTGGCCCTACCATTAGGAAAATCAAATTGGAAATTTTTCAAAATCAGTTACACGTGTGTTTACCGAAGCTTTTGACTTTATAACAGTCTCTTTTTCCCAAACTATCCTGTAAAAAATTCTAGGGTGCATTTTTAACCGATTGTAATTGTTACACAGAATGTCATTCCATGTAAAAGTCAAAAAATGATAAAAACCCGAGTGGGGAAAAGTCATGTCTGATAAAAGCATTGGCGTATTAGAGAGTTGGAATGAGGTGCCCGATTAAGTCCCTGAACTTAGGGTTGGTCACAGATTTTTTGTGGCCAGACAATAAGTCCTCTAGAAGAGACTTTAAAATTGATAAAAGGTCGTCTAATGGATAGATTCGTCGCAAAGAGGGAGGAAGTAAGTTCTACAGCAAAAGAGCGAAACAAAATTTTCTTGTTCTTGGCAAAAGCAAAATCAAATAAAGAAACAATACTTTGGTCAAAGGTCTCCCCCTTTAGGGATTGTCATCTAAAATAGTCAATCCTTGGTTTTCAGTCAGAATGAAAGTCAAAATCATCAAAAGAGAGAGAGAGAGAGAGAGATCCCTCAACCTGAGTTATTTTTTATAACTTTATCGCCAGAAATACAAAAATCGCCAAATTTATCGCCATTGATATCAAAATCGCCAGATTTATCGCCAGGTCAGCTGATTTCGCCAGATTAATTTTTCTATCGCCAGACACGTTTCAAAATCGCCAGATTCGTGAAATCTGGCGATATAAATCGCCAGTTGGCAACCCTGGTAGGAGTTCAGAAACTGCAGCACATACCTAAATGGGTCTGGATTTGGAACCCTTATGAAAGTGAAGTTGCGTGAGCATGGTACAAAGAGAGGTCTGATTGGTGTATCTAGGTTTAGTTTTGGCCAAACATGGCGGGATATGATTAAAGCAATTGGAAATGGCGGAAATAGGAAATTCAAGGATATAATTCGAATATTTTTTTGAAGAATACTCCCGGCAAAACGAAGGAATGGCGAGTTAAAAATGCACTGTTGGAGGTTGCAAAACCTGTTTTGTTCGTTGAAAAAAGGTCAAGAAAAGGCCAAGGCCCAGTTAGGACGATGGATCTGGATATCAAAGAAAACCTTAGATATTTTGATTGTGATAGCAATGCCAGAAGCGCTTACGCCTCAGTTTTCTCGCTTCTAAAGCTCACCGAACCTTTCTCCGTCGTAAATAATCGGTGTTCTCAAACCAACTTGTACGGGAGTTGCGGACAGCATTGCCAGGTGGCCGTGGTGGGGGCCAAATTGTCTAAAGTGAAGTTGAATGGCCATTAGAGAAATTTTGCGATTTTCAGAGGCAAATTCGGCAACTTTAACCTAAACGGTAAGTTTTGAAACTTTATTTTGCCAGAATGTACAAATTGATTACCAAAATGTACCGCGTAACACTTTTTAGCCGCCAGTCAAAGGTTTGTTTCAACCGAGATTCTTAAACGAGGTCGGATGTAAGATAAAAGGTTGCGTATATCTTTTCGTTACCGCATGAAGTGGCTGGCTCGGCTGACTTTGCTAGGCTGGGAAGGGTCATTCCCGCCATCCTAGCATCTAAAGCTCTTCGTTAAAGCCCCTGGTCTTTAGTGTCAAGTTAAAGCCTCCGTTTCATGAGCTAGTTTACTAGCATGCGCAGTACAAAATAAAGCTACATCATTTTGAAGTTCGTGAAAAAAAAATCTTGAGAAGTGTTCTTAAGGTTTACAATTTCTTGGCAATAACAATAGTAGGATAGAAATTTCAAAAAGGCCACCACGTGGCAACTTTGCTCGATTTTTGGCCGGCCAAAGGCGACTCGATCTTCAATTTGGTCGCGAGGCCTCTTCGGGATCTGGCAACGCTGGTCGGGTGCGCACCAGGCCAGCTTTGTTCAGGGCTGCCAGATGGCGGTTTGGCCCGCCAGATTTTGGTGTATCTGGCGGTTTGAGGCCTCGTCTGGCGGCGAGATTTTTTATTTGGTGGGACGGAAAAATCTGGCGGTATTCTGGCGGTTTACGTTACAGTCTGGCGTTGGGAAATTTCTGTTTGGCGGGGAAGAACATTATGACAAGTTTCTGGCGGTATTTAACTGAAAATCGTGAAATTTGGCGCATTTTCTTTGATATTGTAGAATTAGTTGAAACACAATAGTGTCACACTGTTCTAGCAGAATTCAGCATAACAGAGCTCGAAGTTACAGCATTAGTTACAAAAAATAATGAGACCATTTTTGGCCCATCTCTTTCGTTTTTCTCTTTTTTAGTTAACTTTCCTGCAACTTCAGATAAACAACCAAAAGTAGCGCTTATAATAATCATGGTTTATACATTCTGATATGAAAATCTTATAATTAATATAAGAGAGTGCTGGGCCGGTGAAACTAGTCTTGGTAAGCTTGAAGATTTTAGCAGAAGATGCTTTTCAAGCTGAAAAAGGGGCAAGCAAAATGCGCTGGCATTGTAAATAAAGTGTGTTGGGAAGAAAAAATATATGCTTGAATGGTAAACAAAGTGTATTGGAATGGCAAATCAATTTTTTGCAGTGACAAACTCAACTGTCAAAGAAACAGAAAAGTTTTTAAGGAAATACAAAAAAGCTTTAAAAAATACGATTTTGCGTGTTTTTGTTGGGTAAAACATGGCTATTGAAGTGCAAGAAATGCCAAAAAATCAAACTTTCTAAATATTTGGGTAAAAGGCCAAACAACTAATACCCAAAATTTCCAAATATTTCAACTCCTTACAAAAGCAACATTTTTTGGGTACAAAACATTTCGAAAGTTTCACACTCATCATTATTAGCTTGAATATGATGGTGGTATGCTTTATTTTTTGTCTTATTTGGTCTTACTGTTAAACTCAAATTCAAAGTCTCATTCTATCTAAATGAGAGCAAATGTGTGCGAAAAATGTGCCTTATTAAACTGTATCCACCCAAAGGATACTTGATAAGTTCAACTCAGCTATCTTTATTGATGAAAGGTTGGTTCATGATATGTCTGCTCTAGAACAAATGCATAATGAAGGAATTGGAATCAGGCGTTATTCTGGCGTTTTTTTGAAAAAAATATGGCGGTGAATTTCGATATCTGGCGTTTTTGACAGGTTGATCTGGCGATTTTGGTCTCCAATTACCCGGCAGCCCTGGCCTGGTTGAGGCCAAAAAAGAAATCAAACAATTCACTCATCCATCCATCGATCCATTCATTCTTTTGGTTCCGAATCTTCGCGCCCGTGATCTTTTTCCCGCGAAAGTGACCCGATCGTCGCCGTTGGGCGTGCTGGCCGGATCTCGTCTCGTTTCGGACCCCATGATGAATCACCTCCCGCCACACCCCCATCATCCGCCTTCGCACCCGTATTTTTCCGTACCTTTGCATCAGCAGCCCCCTTTTCCGCTGGCCAATCATCTCAATCAAGCGGGCGGACCCGGACCCGCCCCGCCCGGTTACAACCACCACGCCCACGGCCACCACCACCATCAGCACCACGCTCATCAAGGAGGGGCCGCTCAGGGCGGATCCGGCGGTCATCAGAATAAATCCAACAACGGCGGGGCCGGAGGCGGGGCCAATGGGAGTGGCGGCGGAGGCGGAACCAACCCGTTATTGCGCGATTTAGCTTATATTCGTCGTCGCCCCATCGAAGGTCGTTGGCCCACGTCGATTTCGTCGTCCACCATTCGATTGCGACCGTCCACGGGTCGCGCGCGCGGCCCCGAAGGTCTGCCGGTGGGGGCGGGTCAAGGGCCGGGCTCGCCCGGAGGCGGGACCATGCACTTGAATACGAGTTCGCGGGATCACTCGAAAACGGTGGATTTTATGTACTACAATTCCAGCGATTCCGAGGACGACGAGTCGGGCGGGTTAGGGGGCGGTGGGCGTTCCCGGGTCAACAACGGCAGTATGTTCCGCGTGTCGTGCAACTTTTCGGACTGTCTGCAGAGCCGCGAAAGCGGGTGCGCCGAGCGCTTTCAGCCCATGACTTTGGCCTCCGAGTATGGCACGCGTCACATGTTGTCCAATGGCATGTTCAAGGAACGCTACGAGTCCGTGCCCAACGTCAATAAGGTGTTCTGCTCGCAGTGGCTTTCGCATCGTCAGGTCGTGTTCGGTACCAAGTGTAATAAGGTCAGTCCCAATCGCAATCGTAAAATCGGCCGTGAGTACGTCAGTCCCAGGACCCTCCAACTATTCTAGAGTCCTCGGTTAGTCTAGGTCTCGTCAATCGCTGAATTCGGGTTGAATTTTGAAAAAGTTTTAGGGTTGGAAAGTGTGTCGCAAAGCCAAATCAGGGCGCTTGAATATAACAGCGGAAGTCAAAAATGAATTCTCGTGTAACTTAGACGTCAAACCAAATTCAAAAGCCGCCCGTTTAGTGACGTTGGTTAGCTATGAAAGCCGTAAAACTCTCCTACCTGAGGTGGGAATAGCGCTATAAAAGAGAGGTGTGAATAAGACGTCACTATCTCGCCCAAAAGATTGGAGAGCAAAACTTATAACCAATGAAAGTTTGGCCTGGCAACTTACTGTGGAAAAATGCGAATCGTTTTTTATTGGGTGCTAAAAAGCAAAAGATATGACATATACTCTTACTTAGGATGAATTTCTTTCCCTTTTTCTCCGTTCGTCTTCGTTCTTGCTTTTTTCTTAGCGAGTTCAAACGAAGAAAAAAGGGTGTTCAATTTTAATGCAATTTTTGTGGTTCAAATGATTTCGCGGAATGTCGCGGAAAGGGAATTTTCGTCACTTATCTGCAGCTGCATTATCTGACAAAGGTTGCACAATGAAAATCGTTTTACCCAAATAGAAGTTGCCTAATAAAACTAATAAAAACATTGCCAAATGAATTGATGTTCTCCCATTCCCGAGGGCATGAAATCTTTCATCACAACTGAGTGTTCTTTCAATTCTCGACATGGAAGTCTGTTACTCGTAATGTTAGAATCATGTCACCCGGAATGGCGTGATCTTATTTAACCTTGTCTCGTTCTTTCAATAATAGCTCATGGTCTACGATGTGAACACTCGTCATTTTGATCAGATCCCCTCCCTCCAAAGTAGCGAAAACTCCCGACCGCCGGAACAAGAGGCCGGTATCCACGCTATTGAAATCAATCCCTCACGCACCTTATTGGCCACCGGGGCCAAGAACACCAACGACATTGCCATCTATCGGTTACCCACTTTAGATCCCATCTGTGTGGGCGAGGTTCGTACCCAATGCATTTACTTCCCTGTGTAGATGGCGAAATGGCTCCTTGATTTCTAAAGTCGTTCCATCACCAAGGCTGCTGGTCAACCCATGATTGATTGATTCCTGTCTTACTTGTTCCTAGGGTGCTCACAAGGATTGGATCTTTGACATGACGTGGATCGACGATCAATTTGTGGTGTCGGGCTCCCGTGATGGGACGATCTCGTTCTGGCGTGTCACCGATAATCTCATCGAAGAGGTCACTTCGGCCGCCATCCCTTCTTACAAATTCATTCGACCCGTCAGAACGAAGGCCTGTAAAGAGGCCGATCGAGTCCGATCCCTGTGCTACAACCATCGAACCCAGGAGATCGCCGTCATCTCCTTGAATGGCTACATCCATTGTTGGAACGCCTTACGGTTCAAACAGGTAAGCCTTCTGACACTTGTTCATCCAAGAGGATTCCAAAAACACCAGGCGTTACTTGCTTTGTCCTCAGATAATGACCAAGAAACTGCCCCACACGATGGAAAACGTGTGCCTGGCTACGGATGAGGACGCTCAGATGTACGCCGTGGGCTCGAAAGCCAACACGGATTTGTTGGATGCGCGGACTCTTCAAGCCATCAAGAAGATCCCTTCCCGGAACAATGGTTGCGGAATTCGCTCGGTCAGCTTCAAAGGGAATATCCTCACCATTGGCACAGGGATCGGAATCCTTCTGTTCTGGGATTTACGGGCGGGCAAGTTTCTAGAGTCCACCATGAACAGCAATCGGGCAGTCACGTTAAAAACCTGCAAAGGATGGCTGGTACGAAACGAGTTGATTATTCCTGTTCCAGAGACCAAAAGGCAACAAAAGCTCGTACGGTCTCATCATAGCCCTCGTTACGACTGCGATGACGGCTTCAAATTTTATCAATTAACTCCCATGCACGAGAATGTGTCATAGTTTACAGGAGCCGTTCTTGATACCTCAAAGAATTTTTCTACCAAATACCAATTCAATCGAACGACGGAGTATATAGTTACACTTCTCATAACTGGGAGCGAAGATGATCAATTTGGAAGCTTCCATCTCAGTCATATCGTGTAATACCGTGGTCCATGGTCTCACTTACTCTTGAAGTGGTCTCTTTTTTTTTTCAGCAACGGGAACATGAGTACATGGAAGGGGGGGTGAATCTCAACAAGAATTCTCCCGCCGTTTACACTCATTGCTTCGACGAGTCCGGAACGCGACTTTTTGTGGCGGGTGGACCCTTGCCCAGTGGTCTCAAAGGCAACTACATCGGGTTGTATCAATGAAGAATAACAACCACAACAGCATATGCATTCGTGTTCTCCTCAATCAATCACACTTGCGTTATGTCGCCAATCGATGTCGATCCAAAGCCACCTCGAATTTCTCTAGAAAAGAAAAGATATTCTCGATACATACAGTTTGTTCAAAAATATAGGAAATTCAAAGATGGGTTGAAACGTATTGACGGATAAAGTCAATAAAAGCTGGTTTTTTTCCAAACAATTATGTACGAATTGTCGTGATGCAAGCAGGCTAAAAAAGTCACGGGAGAACATTGTGGAGTCCTGTCAATCGGCTCCGAAAGAAATTGTCGCGATCCAAGTATGAATTCTTAAAAACTTGACCAATCCAAACGAATCCAAATTGAAACATTTGGGTTTCAATCAATGGTCGGCTTGCATCGAAAAAAAGCTCACTTCGAAACCAAGTGCTCATTCGCACTCATGCTATTAAATTTTCGTGCTTTACATGAACAAATTTTGATTGATGTTTTTGGGTGAGAAGGAATAATTCTATTGAATCAGAAACCATAATAGCTATATATATTTATCTTGCAGGCTGATGTATTTTTTATATAAGCTCCCATATCAAAAAAGCATTTAGATTGAGACTCTTGACTTCTTATTAACAAATCATCATGGAACTAGACTTCGCCTCAACAGACTCCTGAGACTTGAGAGTGATTCTTTTTTACGTGCTGCAGGATGACTTGAGGTGTGAGTCATTTCGAAATGACTGGATCCTTTCTTGATCTGGCCTAATGAATTCTAGCTAAGTGGGCAAAACTGGGGTTTCGTCGTCACGTCAACGATCGAACAGGGCTGAAGGGAAGCTAGCCCAGGAAGACAGCAGTTTGCGTAAAAGCAGTGCAGGGCAGTCATCTGTTCGCTGCCACAGAAATGCCACCTGTGTTGCCAGATTTTTGACCAACCAATGATAGAATATTCTGCAAAAAAAAGGAGAGATTTTTGGATCCAAAGGACTAAAGACGCCATATCGAAGTTTGTAATTTGAGACTTTTAGCGTTGAGCAGTGTCATTTGACAAAGATTCTGTGAACAGTCCAAATGACGATTTTGTAAAGCGTAGGGAGCCTCTTTGTTCGGACATGCTTTACGTTCAAATAATGGGTTTCTTTTTCCAATGGCGCTTGAGTTGAAATCTCGCATATCTTTCAGAAAAAAGCGTCGTTGGTAAGGATGGGTCGGGCCAAGATTTTTCGCTTCCGTGTTAGGGTCGGTTTGGTAAATTATCAGATCGGATTTGATACGCCACATTCAGGGTTATATAGAAATGTTCTCACATTACTGCGCTTCGTTATCACGGTTTTTAAGAGCTATAACAATCTTTTCATTGGAAATTGAATTTTAAAGGCAATTGTCTGACGAGTTAAAAGTAAAAGAAAAAAGATCTAAAAAGGTGATAATAAAGTTGATCTTCCAAGTAACGTTTATCTAGATTTTCTGAGTCGACTCCTCAGAGGTCGGTTCCGACTCCGGATCACTTCTTGGGTTTTTGGATCCGACTCACGACGAGCCGACCTCGGAACCGATCCGATCCGATCCGATGCTGAGCCGGCTCATGGCCGATCCGGGCCCATCCCTAGTCTTCTGAAAGGATGAGTTTGAAATTTACAGCAAACTGGCATAAAAATAGGATCTGGCAACGTTGGTCCGCAATGTCAGTGAGCATCAGAGTCTCCAAGTTTTACTCGTTGAATCCCACTTCAAAGTTCGAATAAATAACGCCTCGCATCCTACGTTGTAGATTCACAAAATGTTTACGCCACACAATCAAAAACACACATAGCCTAATGTATAAATTCTCGTGGGTCGTTGGTATCGGTGGCATCCCCCGTGCCATCCGCCCGCCCTCGCGATTTCATCTTGTCTGGGGATCATTGGGGCTAAGGCGGTCCAAAAATGGGCCCAAAGCGGGCCCTAGTAGATAAAAGAGTGAAAACGCTCGCTTCATTTTCCGTTTTGACGAGGAGTCGGCGCGATCCCGATTTCCGGATGGCCGAGGAACTCGACTTTTTCCTCTTTTCTTCTGGAGACACTGATCCTGCTCCACCGACCTCTCACTCACTCACAGTCTCACAGAGTGAGTGAGTAATGATCGAACCAACTAACTAACAGATTGTGACCGAAGAAGGACGGATTTCTCGTGGACATCGCCGGAATTCACCCCATTCATTCATTCATTCATTCATTCAGAGGAGGGATTATTCATTCGTTAATCGGTGCGAGCGAGACTTCTTCCATCTTTGCGGAGTCCCATCGAGAATTGCGCATCGCCATGTCGTCGTCACAACACCAACAACCGTCGTTTGACGACATCGACAATCCGTTTGCCGCCCCGCCCACCCACACCGCCTATTCCACGAGCAACGCCCCCTCCGCCGTGGCCGATCCATTTCAAGTAGGTTGACCGATGGATTGATTGATTGATTGGTCGTCCGCAACCAAACCGCGCGTCAAAAACAATATAAGGACTAGACATAAGCGGAACCGCGCTGATCTTCCGTTAGTTCTGGCTTTGATCGTGGGCACTCCGAAAACCGAGAAACCGAGTCTCGCCTTCCTCGCCTTACTAACTTACTTACTTATCTTTGGGGTTCATGAACAGTCAAGGCCGGCAACGCGGAAAGAAAGAAGGAAGGAAGGAAGGCTCTCTGTTTCGGGTTGCTAAGCATGCCTGCCAAAAAGATCCCCCATTCGTTTGAATTTCACGGTTAAAATGTCGCCCGAGTGGATCCAGTTCATCTTAGGCCAGACTCGAGACCGGGAAGTCAATTAGGGCCCGATCCCATCCAGGCCCAAGACCCTGACGGCTAGTTGAACCGGTTAGGCCTAAGTTCGAAGCAACGCGAACGCCAGGTTTTACGTTTTCAACCATTTCTCGATCCACGCGAGCTGCCAAACCTTGAGACTTTCTCGCGCCGGTCAAAGCACTCCCTTAAGGCGTGGTCACGAAGGGTCAATCGGTAGTGGGACCTTCAGTTAGAGCCAAAGCCATAGTAAAAAGATAAGGAATTCAAAGTGGACCCGTAGTTGTCTACTAATCGGGTGTCATTCAAAGAAACTCGGCCTGCCCTTTTGAACGCCGACCGATCTTGGACAGTATTAGAAATTCGATGAGTTGCAACATGAACCAAATCAGATGAATTCACTTGAACCCGAAACAAACCGTAGATGTACGGATATGATGTCCAAACGAATAAAACCGTTAGGTTGGATGAAACGAGGCAAATAAGCCCGACCGCGGGAATAAAAAAAGACGATCCGAACCAAAAGTGCGAGAAAACGCCAATTAACGGATGCCGTGACAGTTGCTCGAACCCAAAATAAGTCGATTTCGAAAGCGCTGAATCAAAACGTTGGAAAATCGTCCTATCATAGGGAGCGACTTTTTTAAGTATAGTGCTCTTCAATAATAAATCTAAACAAGTTCGGTCGTTATTTTAAAGGCCGTCTCTAATAGTAAAAGACTAACAACAGATCAAAAATAATAGAGACTTGAAATTCCATCTTGATGCGAGTAACACTAGGATGCAGATAAGGGAGCAAATCAGCGTCTCTTATTGTCCTTTAACCGTCAGTCTCACCAGACCTAACAATTAACTTTTATCAATGATAGCTAATAGTGTTGGGTAATGTGACGATGATAAATAATATTAATATAAGAAAAGCTTTAGAGCCAAACGATTGCGTTATTCCTTGGAATTAAGGTTTCCGTGATCGTTTACCCGATTTGTCTTAAACTATCACCGCTACTAACTCGATGTTGGCCCAATCTGAATCGATCGAAGATCAGTATCGACGTCAATCTCGGATCGTTTGAAGCTGAAATTTTTTCGTTTCTTTTGAGCAGGATCCTTCGGTGCAGAGAGCCACCACCCGTGGAGGCGGGGCACCCGTTGAACGCCCGCCCACCGCCGATTTAGACGATTACAATCCGTTCGAAGGTCAGAAAACGGTGGGCCAGCCCGCCAACACGGGTTCGGGTCCGGCCGTGATGAATGCCCAATCGCCCCAACCGCAAAAGCCACCGCCGATCACCACCGCCGATTTTCAGGTGAGAACTCGAGCATGACTAACCGAAGTAGGGGTGGTTGCAGGGATGAATTGTGAATCATTCTATCTATCGATCTGATTACACTGGAGCTAATCATACTGTCCGTTTTTCTGTTCTTGTCGTCCGCCTTCTCTTTCCTCCGTCGTCCTTCACTTAATCAAACAAACAAACAATACTTGTCTCATGTCTATGCCCTCGTGTGATGGTGGTGATGGTGACTTCCCAACAATCTAGGCGTTACAGGTAAGCATCTAAGGACCACTCGAGGTCCATGGGACGGACAATAACGTATACCTAAGTCACTCTGATCGTCCATTGCTTGAATACTCTTGACGTCAGACTCATACCCCAAGACCCACCTTGCTAATCAATCCATGTTGAACTTGAACCCTGAATGAGCCCCACACGCGTACTCCAATTGTTTGAAATTACGTGACATTGACTTTGTAAAACTATCCATGTGTATGAAACACGCCATAAAGATTATTATTTTTGTTGTTGTTGCAGCGTCGTCAAGAAGAGTTGGAAGAACGAGCGAGAGATTTGGAACGTCGAGAACAGGAACTTCGGAACGCCCCCTACAATGGTATTATATCAAAAATAATGATTTTGAATATTGTTTGATCGTGTGACCATGTTGTTCGCTGTCTGTCTTATAGCACGGACCAATAATTGGCCTCCGGTTCCCAGCTTCTGTCCATTCCAGCCGTGCTTTTACCAAGATATCAACGTTGACATTCCCGTGGAGTTTCAGAAGATTGTCAACTACCTTTATTATCTGTGGGTTGGTAAGTAGCAGACAGGCGAAATAAAGTGGAGACAGCCCTCCTATGCTCATTTCCTCGTTCTCTGTCTTTTTCCAATGGAATCCGTCCTTCAGCTCATGTGACTCTGCTCTTTTCGAACATGATCGTGGGTTTGTTGTACTTATTTGTGGGCGGAGATTGGGGAGGTACATTTGTCGGATCAACCATCTACTTCCTCATCTTTTCGCCTCTCTCCTTCATCTGCTGGTTTAGACCCGCCTACAAGGCGTTCCGGTATGTATACGACAATGATACACGCCGTGATAAAGGTGAGGTTGTTCTCAATGCCCTCTTCTGTTCTTTTTTGGTTCAACAGGGATGACAGTTCGTTTAACTTCATGGTGTTCTTCTTTGTCTTCTTCTTTCAATTCATCATGAGCGTCTTGAGTAGTTTGGGAATTGGAGATACAGGGTCATGGTAAGCGCACTTTTCTTGATCATCAATCATATTCAATCCCAGTGTTTCACACATGATTCTTATCATACCGAATATTCTCCACAGTGGTTTGATTACGGGCATTCGACAGATCACGAATAGTGAATCCACGGGTGGACAAGTGTTTGTGGGCGTTCTTATGCTGATCACGGCCATCGGTTTTGCCATCGCGGCCATCGCCCAATTCATCATGTTGACCAAGGTAAAACAATCATCTACCCTAGCCAGACCTCTGCAACCTTTTCCTCGTCTAAAACCATATCATTGTTTCCATACTTGTCCAGGTTCATCGTATCTACAAAGCATCGGATTGCAACATGGCCAAGGCCCAAGCCGAATTCGCGTCCGGCGTCATGAAGAACGAGGGCGTGCAAAGAGCCGCCGCCGAAGCGGCCAGACATTCCGCGGCCAATGCATTTAACAATGCCAGCAATGGAGGCACGCCCCCCACGACGGGCAACAATCGGTACTAAACACAGTTCATATCGTCCCTCTATCCCTCCAAACAAACGAACACACTAAACCACATACTAGTACGCCATGGACCGAGCTTTCGTCTTGAACGGAGAATGATGACTGCTGAGCTTGTTCACTACGAAATGTACAGAAAGAAAGTGCGTCCATGCCGAAACCAATCAAGCATTCAGAATAAACCGAGCCGATTGCGTGTTATTGACCGTCATTTGGAAATGTATTAAATGACTTTTCTTAACCTTCTAGCTAGTGGACAGGCACTTGTGTCGTCAAACTTCTCCGACTAACCTAACCTGAAAAACTGAAGATGGACTTTTTTAACACATAAATCCGCGAGCGAAAGAATTCACCCACGATCTACTTCTTCATCTCAAGCAAGATGATCGTCGATTGCGGAGTCCTTACAGAAACCGTGTTCTGTTCTGCTCGTCACGTCGCCGTCTTTTAGTTTAAAGCGCGAATCAGCGATTGTAATATGATTCTCGAACAAACATATTTATATAAATTGAAGTCGTATTTTATTCCCTAACCCCGTCCCCCTCCCGTAAACACGCCCTGAAATTATTTTTGTGAAGCCCATATCTTCACCTGCACCTTCATCCTCGCTTTATACGTGTACACTAATGATACGAATGTCTAAACACGTCGCATGAGACGTACGTAAGTCTTGCTTTCTTGTGGTATTAAATTTTTTTCTTGATCGATAGCTTGATTTTTCTTAAGTTTCCTCCGATTATCGCTAAACAAAGAAGGTTCCATGTGTCATACCACTTTTCCTCTTAGAAATGCAAAATTGCATCTGATAGCTTTTATTTGAGGGCTAGGTTTCTTATGAAACTCACTGTCAAATTAGGTCAGAATGATAAAAATAACAATCAAGTAGCTGCAGAAGGTCAATATTCCTTGATCTAACTTTGTCTGCACTTTTCACATGGTAGTAAAATCACAGGAAACCAAACAAATGACGCTTTTTGCGATTCACGTCACACGGTGTTTTTTTTTAGGTGGAAAAGTCCTTTTTAAATTCCAGAAACTGTTGAGACTAGTTTTGAGATACAAAGGCAATGTCCAATTCGGTTAATTAAGTCACGGGCAAACACTCTAACTTTTATTTCACACTTTAGAGCTTCTTTTAAGTGATCTTTAATCGTTTTTGGCCAGTGACTTAATTAACAAAATTCAGAGACAAATGCAGTATGGTATTCACCCCTCAAAAGTTTTTGAAATTTAAAGATGGCTTCTCCAACTCAAAGAAACACCGTGGTTAATGACCTGATACTCCACAAAGTCTAGAGGTACATACAGGGGCATCAATTTTTTCAAGGAATGGAAGTTCGATTTAAATTCCAACCAAAGAAGATGTGCTCGCAACTTAATGAAACATGCAAGCATGTGACTCACACACGTGGTTTGTTTGTCATCGGGTTTTATTAGAAAATTTGATGAGTGCCATTTCGAATAATTGTCGACAACAATTGATCGCGTTTGATTTTGCTCGAACTCTTGCGTCATCGAGCGAAGTTAGTATCCGATTCGAAACATCAAAACAACCACCACATTCATCATCATTCTAATGGCGGCAGTATCCAAAATTTGCATTTTCGAGACTTTAATACGGAATCTATTCCGGCTATCCGTTTTCTTTCTCCTCGGGTGGAAGAAACCAATTCCTCGGATTAACTCGACGAGAGTAGATTCACGAGCTTCTCCAGCATGAATTCCAAGATCAAAAGTGGAGTGAGCTGCTCCAAAGTGGAAGAAGGCGAGGTCGTCGAGTACGACTCCGAGGATCGCGAGGCCAATGCACTGCCTCCCGAAGTCTGCCAAGCGTCGGGATTCTTTCCTGAAAACACGCATTAAAGAAAATCACAATTATTGCAAAGCCCGATCCCACCCATAGAGTTGAAATAAGAGGCATTAAGAGCATTCATGGTTTATCTTTTAAATGAAGTTCAGGAGAAGAGGATTGTTCGATTTAGTTTTCCTTAAGCAGGGTGCTACACACTTACAGACTCACCAAAGAAAAGTGCAAGTGTTGAGAATCTTATGTTTTTAATAAAAAGTGACTTATCATCATTAAGATCTAATTATTAGGTGATGACACCTTGTTAATGCGCTCTTTTTACTACGAACTTAAATCACTTGAGCATAAAAGAACAAAAAAAATATCCAATGGCAGTTTTCTACCAGCATAACCCCAAACAGGTTTCAAGATTGCAACCTAGGACAAATTGGTGCTAAAGAATACAAGATTGCCTCGTCTGTTGGAGGTGGGGATAGGCTAAAACTGACAAAAGCTTGATCCTCTAACATAAGATCTCATGAGCGAGCTTAATCGAGAAGAAAACATCACGAATTTTTTTAGCAAGAATAATTTGCATGCAAACGTATGTTTGTGTGTCTGGTTTTAAGAGATTCACTTACTCTTCACAAAATATGTAAAAAGAAGTCTTTAAGTAATAGAAGTGTTGCTCACATTATTGAGAAGATATTTGAGAAGAATTTGGCAGTGCAGGTTATGGCCATGGAGATTTTGACTAGCGTCCGGTGGCCCGGCATTTGCAAATAATTCATATCCTAATCCAAGCTAGAAGTTTGGAATCTTGGTTGCCAATTCTTATTCTTAGATCGAGCACCAAACAGTTTGCACTTAAAACTTCAAAAAAAAAAAAAACTTTTTGGGGTTTTACAACATACTTTTAAACAAATTTCGTATTTTCTGTATACCTTAACAGGCGAAAAAACACTTGTTTTGCCTTTTTGTCAACCTTTTTTTCAGCCCTCTACTTTTTATGAAAGGGGGATTTTACACCGACATGGTTTTCGCAGTGTTGGAGAAATTGAGCCCGACTCACCTTTGAGTATATGAAGTGTGATGGCCGCCTCCACCGTGTTTTCTGGCACACATTTATATTGGCCAGAGTCTCTGGCAGTTGCTCGTTGAATGAGCAAATGACTGGATGTGCTCTCGCCTTTCTCCGTGACCACACTCACGCCTCCCCGAGGAGAATCATACGAGATCACCTGAAGGCCAAGACAGAATAGTTTCATAAGCTAATCACAGCCAAGAAGCACTGAAAACTGGAGTGGGAGGCTCACGGTGAGAATTATGATTTACAGAAGTATTAATTCAATTGCGTTATTCTGTCAAAGAGACCTGGCTTGTATTTATTGTATTCAGTAGACGACGTATTTCAATTTTCAGCTCAATCGAATGGCGGAGTGAAAAGTTATGCCTTCTCAAACTTATGTACTGAAGAGAGCATAGAATGAATGAATTCGCCCTTTGTGGTAAAACAATTACCAAAAAAGTGCTAGTTCATTCATTCTCGGTAGGATTTGCACTGAACTTTGAGAGACCATAACTTTTGACTCCGACGTTCGGTTGAGCTGAAAATTGAAATACGTAGTCTTATCAACATAAGCAAGGTCTCTGTTGCAGGAAGAACGTAATTGAATTGTTCCTACTGGAAATCATGATTCCTCTCGTTAGCCTCCCAGTCCAGTGAAATTCAGTGGTTCTTGTCACAGCTAATCATAATTAGAACATTCGCCTTGTCCTGTCCTGAAGTTAATGTACGTGTACGTACCTGTCCATTGTGATACCACTCCACATCAGGAGGAGGAGCTGGACTGAATTTTGCGATGCACGTCAAGTTAATGGTCGAACCACGGTCCACGTGCATATCCGGACCACCCAAAATGTCCGTTTGAGGTTCTGAAAAATTAGAAATAACTGTCGCACTAATGATTTTATTACTTCCTTCTGCCTCAGGACAAACGTACCAACAACTTTGAGATCAATGACATGGGATCGAATGGGTGTGGTTGAAAGTTGGCATTCATAGAGCCCTTGATCTTCATAGGTCACATTCATAATTCGAAGTTGCCAATAATGAGTCATGGGTAGATGTTGTGCTGAGAAACGAAAGTCTGTGGTGTAGGTATATCGACCCACGCTCAAGAGATGAGTATCTTTGTGCCGAATCCATGATACCTGTAATTAGGTAATTTGCCATCTTTTGTTCCACTTAGTCTATTGAGATCATGTACTTTCATTACCGTTTTGTTGCCAATGTTGGTCACATGACAATTCAGACGAACTTCTTTGCCTAAAACGCCAACCACTCGTGGCGACAGAAGGGGATTAATGAAGGGATAATCGCCCATTCCCGATGAATTTTCAGTCCCATCAGATGTGGCGGTGTTCGTCGAAGCTTCCTCGTCATTCGAGAAACGTCCATTTGAAGCTGGAAAGTGGAAAAGTTCGAGCAAATGTTTGTCCCAGAAATTGAATCTGACCTAGTTTTTTCCATTTTTTCCCATTCGAATGATCAATATTTGTCAAGAACCTCCAAGTCGGATGATAGCATACACACACACAATTTAAGACCTTGATCCACTCTGCCGTATTTGAAACAGTAAAGTTGGAGGTAGTACAATATTTAGAACGTTAGCCATGAAAAGCACTAATTTCTACTCAAACTTTAATAATTTTGTTGGACCTCAATGTATGTAGGTATATTACTCTATAATTGTGTTGGTGTAGAACTGAAAACTGGGTGTAAAAGTATGGGTTCAGGTTCAAGTAAGACTTGTCAAAGTCAGAGCTACTAGTGTTTAATATCACGAGGAATTGGCTCTTAAAACTTGGTTTGATTTGTAGGAGAAGTCAAACTTTGCTTTTCACACGGGATTCATTTGGAGCTAAATTGGTTATTTATTCTTTTCTTTTAAAGGGAGAATATTGTGTTAACCCTGAGACAGCAATCGACTAAAGAAAGTGATTGAACGAGCACTATACTATTTCAAGCTCAAATTAATGAACAATCGCCACAATCCTTGACTACTTCGAGACTCTCTGAGAAATTCTACCGTTGGCTTCAAATAACTCATCTTTCTCTGGGTTCATTGTCTTAGGGTTCCACGTGGGTAACTACAAGAAAGCTTGAAATTTCACATTGTCAGTAAGATGTTGCTCAATATTTGACGATATCCAAAGGTGTGGGTCAGCAAAGAAAAGGTCAGTCATCACTAGAGCCCGGGAAAAAATGTCGGAAAAACGTCCAAAAAATGTTATTAAAATGTCAGGAAAAAGGGCAAAAAAATGTTGAAATATAGGGCAAAAAATGTTGAAATTTAGAGCAAAAAGAGTAAAAAACGTTGAAAATTAGGGCAAAAAAGTCAACGAAATGTGTGAGAAATGGGACTAGATGCGTGGAGGACTTGAGAAGACTACTTAAAACAGTGTGACTAGACATCTGAAGGAAATAATGCCGTCAAAACTCTAGCTTAAAAAAACGGGAGGTTGCGCTTCGCATAGCGGGGTGTTTTTATAAGCTAGACGTCAAAACAGTTTATGTTATAAGTCAGATAGCACATTCAGACCCTTTGAAAGGCAATAGATATTAAAGTCTGAGTAAATAATGGCAACAGTGCCAACTTAAAACATACTTTACTATACACAGAGCTATTAAGCCCACGTAAAATAATCATGGAAAAAATCACAAAGTTTCTGATTTGAACTTTTTCATAATTTTTTGACAAAAAGCAACTTGTTTAAGGGCACTTTTTTCCCCTTTCCAAAGATTTTAATTAATTGCCATCGTAAAATGTGAAGTTGAACAATGACATTTTAGCGGGAAATTTTGGCGGGAAACTTCAAGCCTTCATTTGATTAATTGGTCCTTCAGAACCGGTTTTGGGATGACATTTTTGAGCAAAAAGTACAAAAAATGTTAAGAAAATGTTGAAGTTTTCCATAAAATGTCAAATAAAATTAAAATGTCATATTCATGTAAAATTGGCAAAAAATGAAAAAAAAATATTTTTAATGTAAAAAAAAAATTCCCTAACTCTAGTCATCACTAAAGCCAGAAAAATGTGCAAAAAACGTCATTGAAATAATAGGAAAAAAGAAGAAAAAAAGAAATTTTGCGAAAAAAGGCAAATAATGTTGAAATTTAAGGAAAAAGGCAAAGAATGTTGAAGTAAGGGGATAGGAGGCAAAAGATCACTTTCTGAACTTATCAAAAAAAGATTCCATTTGCAATCACACATTCTTAGCGCCTTGATGAAAAATGTATATTTCAGACACAAACCTCAGTGCACAGTATTTTCAATATTGGGTTTAATACGATCATCCTATCCTCTGACTACGGAATCTCTCATAGCGTGCACATGTCAACCCCAAAGAAAAGCAAGTTATGGTAAGGAAAGGAAGGATTTGGCAAATCATGCTGAATGTAGGCTTAGGTTTGGGTTGTTTACTAAAATCTCTATTGATACAAAAATGCCCTATTAAACTTAAAACATCAAGTTATAGAGATGTCAGCGTAACGGCACTTAATGAATGACTTTTTTGCATTTCCAACCTTTTTCTGCACATTTTTTGCACTTTGGGTACATTTTCCCCCAATTTTAAGAAACTAATAGGCTACATTTATTTTGCTCGTCCCTAAACAGCAATCATTGTTTTGTTATTGTTACCTTCAACTTTTATTCCACAATTGAGTTTGATAGATTAATGTATATTTTTATAAAATCCATGGAATTTTGCTTTGGCTTTGAGGAAGAGAAAGGAACTTGATCTCAAAATTGACCTTCCTTCAGATTTCTACCATTTTGGATATGTTAGAGGGTAATAAAAGGCACAAGCTTGATTTAGGAAGGTTCAAAAACTCAAAAATTATGTTGTTGGTTAAAAATATTAGACAAACTAATTGTTTATTGTAAGGACCACTCAAACATCAGAATTGATGATAAAAGAGTAAAGGTGGGGGATTGATTGATATCAATCAATCATGATGGGAGTGAATACAATTATAAAGGGAGAAAACCCTATAAGTTAAAAAGAAAGGGAAAAAAACGATTGGACGACGAAATATGAGAACAAGAAAAATCAGAAGAGAAAAAGAATCACTCCCTCGTTGGTTGCGCCAATTTGGCTAAATTCTTCTTGAACGTTATCATTTTATCGGTCAATCCAAGAAGCACTGGAATCATGGAGTGGGAGGCTAGCAATGAGAATAATGATTTCCAGCAAAAACAATTCAATTACGTTCTTCTGCAAATGAGACCTTGCATATGTTGACAAGAACACGTATTTCAATTTTCAGCTCAATCGAACGTCGGAGACAAAAGTTATGCTCACTCAAAGTTCAATGCAAATCCCACCGAGAATGAATGAACTAGCCCTTTTGTAGTAATCGTTTTACCACAAAAGGGCGAGTTCATTCATTCTATGCTCTCTTCAGTACATAAGTTTGAGAAGGGATAACTTTTCACTCCGGTATTCGATTGAGCTGAAATTTGAAATACGTGTTCTTCTCAATGCAAGCCAGGTCTCATTTGCAGAAGAACGCAAATGGTTCGTTTCTGCTGGAAATCATAATTGTCATTGCTAGACTCCCACTCCATGATTTCCGTGCTTCTTGGTCAATCTCACGGTTGGCGGCAAATTGTGCCATATCCTGGTCATTCGAACGAAGAAAGAATGATATCTTATTTAGGACTTGGCCAAAGGTTCAAAAAGTGGCTTGTTTGCTTGCTGCCTGGTCTCCATTTGTGTTCTTTTCGAGGATAAGCTTTCAAAGAAAGGGGATGCGTTACCTACTGGAATAATTCGCACTAAACCAGAAAACACCTTGAAGGTGTAAACCAAATCTATTTGTTCGCGCCTCTGTTCCAAGGATTGGAGAGAGAGTAGAGAAAGACGGTTTGAGTAAGGCAGATTCCAAAGAGTGTGAAACATCTTTGTGGCTCTCCTCTGAACCTTTTCAATCATCATGACATCCCCACGGTTGATGGGATTCCAAATTGGGGACGAAAATTCGAGGAGTGGACGCACGTAGGTCTTAAAAGTTGCATGAACGTTTCAGGATCCTAGGCAAGAAGTGGCGTTATATCATTCCCAACATTCTGTTTGATTTTGACACCAGACTTGCGCAATGACCACTGAAGGTCAAACGGTTGTCAAAGGAGACCCCTAAGTCACAATGCCTTTCGCGTATTGATTAAAGTGTTCCTTAATCGATCGCAGATGTGGTGTCTGTCTTTGTTTGGTTTTTAAGTGCAAGGTCAATTTTAGGATCAAGTCTCATTTTTTCCAAATCCCAATCCCATGAACCTTTGAATAAAACCTTCAGTTGAACCCGGTTAAGGGATAAGTGTGGAAGGTACAGATAAAAGAATAGTGGGCATTCCGCAATTTGATGACTAGATGACAAGAACTTCATGAATAGAGAAGGGAAAAAGTTGGAAAAATATCAAAAATAAGAAGCTTTCAAGTTGGAGATATGACCAGCTGAAAGTGGGCAAAAAAAGTTCCATGACAAATGGCCAAAACAGTTTTTTTCCTCTCAATTGGTCACTTAATAGGCCAAAATTATTTGTTGTTGTTCTGTTGTTTTTAGGTTGGCAATTGGTTTGTCCTCGATTTTTACATCTAAAACTTTCGATTTCGTTCTTTTTTTAGATAAAAAATTGACGACGGTTTATAGGTCTGAATAAAATTTCAAAAAAGGCCGACCAGCATGTGTTCATCCAAGAAAAATTCTCGGAAATAATCTATATGCAAAAGTATAACCTCAAAGAGAAGCAATCGAACGGATTCTCTCTTTTTCTCTGCTTTCTTCGGTTTTGAGCACATGAGCAGTATGCTCGTGCTTTGAGAATGATAAAATGCAAAAAGGCCAAAAAGACTACGAGGAAATCAAAGCGAGACGCTCAAACGAGAGAATTGGAGCTTTTACTGTGAAAGAGATTCTCTTCGCCAAAGAGATAAATATTTGCGACTTTTTGCAATCTATTGTGAAAATAGATCTTTTTTGTTACTCTGCCATTGACCGTTGAAATGCAAATTTGATCAAGATGTTTTTCACCAGACTGACAACCATTGACAAACTTAAATGGCCTTGACATAAACTTGGATCAAATCATAGGGTTCCTTGAACCTGTTAAAGGGAAAGGGAGGAAAGATGGAAAACTTTTAAAGTGGTGGATCAATATTAACTTTGGATAAGCGAAAAGCCTTTTCATTTGAGCTGTCAATCACAGACAGCATCTCGATGCCAAACACTTGGAATAAAAACCAAGGTCCCTTTGTGGAAATTCCAATTCCAAACTTGGAACGGTTCCGCAACGAGCTCAGTCCTCTTTGAAGAACCTGTTTTTGTATCCATGAATACCATTGATCAATATCGTCCCACCTTCATCGGGTGGGTGGGCTTTTTACTGTATTGCGCTGTCTTTCTTCCTCATGGAGATGCAGCCAGTTTGGGACGGCCTTTCATCACCATACCTGCCGATCAAAGTCTGTCTGGGAATATCAAGGACTGCCAAGAGGATGACATCCAGTCGTGCCAAAGGGTGATTGTGGATTTTGAAGCTTTGAAAGAGGCGCAAAGTTTCATTGTTCCCAACAGTCATTCCGTTCAACTGGAACGAGTCACAAAGATCGATGGGGACGATGACTCTGTTGACTCGTATTTCTATGAGGTATGAACACACATGCACATTGGGTTTGACATAAAGTAAGCATCGTCCCATTTAATAAGTACGTACTATTTCTGGAACACAGGACCACTTTGGAAACGAAGCAATCTTGACGGTGACCAACCCTGAGTCCGACCATCCTCGATTAACTGCCACAATCAACCTCCACCATAAACATGCCAAACCCTCTGAGACCCTTCACTACATTGAGAATTGCGGAGTGGATTGCCACGTGTATATTGTGGAGGGATCCGACAAAAGAGAGTCCATCATAGATGGCGTCCAACCAGATACTTCAGAAACCGAAGGAGTTGTCCCCGAAGATGATCCTGAAGATATGGATCGCCAATCGACCCAAGCTCCCACCGTGATCAACGTTATGTTCTACTATACGTCTGAATTTGAGGCCGTGACCTCCGACATTGTGGGCTATGTCAACCAACAAATCATGGCTACCAATTTGGGTTACCAAATGAGCGACATCAATCTGAAGGCAAGGACCTTTTGTATCGAGAAAATTGCCAACTTGCGAGAAACTGGAACACCTATTACGCTATTGCAGAACTTTGCCAGACTTAAACGTAAGTAAAAGCAAACCCACATGGAAACTGTTTTAGGGCAATAATACCATAGTCAGAACTTGCACAAGATTGAGGAAATACTGCAAGGCAGTGTTTGTAAAGAGTCCAAACACCCAAAACTTCATGCTATCCCTAAAATTGGTCTCTTGCAGGTAGCCGAAATAGCGCTGACATTGCTATTCTGCTCCTGTCTAAGGTGAAGGACAATGTCTGTGGAATTGCCTACACGGACGCTTTGAGAACTAGGAGCCAATTATCCTTTGGTTGGATTGCTAAAGGTTGCCCAAGTCACACTCTTGGGCATGAGATTGGCCACACCTTCGGTGCTTTGCATAATCGAGAGATTTCACAAGGGAGCGTCCCAAGAGGTGGCTATGCCTACGGAAATTTGATCAATTCAGCTGACGGAACCGCCAGTGGATTCCACACCATTATGGCGTAAATTTGGTCAGTTCAAGTTTTACATGTATTCATGACTTCAAAATATATTTTGCTCTTTTAGTTATACCGCCCAGGGTTACGAAATGACCGTGAACTGTTATTCAAGCCCTGATGTGGTTTGTAAGGGACTCGTAACAGGAGATAGAAGGAATGACGTCAAACGTGTGCTTGTCGCCCGAAAATCAGGCATGAGCCGAATTGGAAATGAACGCAACGTTTGTCGGGGTCTCTCGGCCTCTACTTCTTCAACTAATACCACCACCACCACCACCACCACACCTGTTTCTGTTCCAGAGGATCCCCTTGAAACGACGCAATCCTCGGACACTTCTGTGACTGATTCAGTGACTGTGGATGATTCAGGTTCCGACACATCAACTACCACGTCATCGCCAACCAAAGGATCCAGTATCGTGTGCCGTTTGTGTCGTCGAATCTACTGCGTCACCTATCCCGCTTTTTGCAATATTTGTAATCGGCCTTGTGGTGCTTAAAAAAGATGACGGTCACTGCATATGGGAAGAGAGGGTCAAGTTCTCATATGCAAAAGCTAAATCAAAATTCTATTTATTTTTGCATGTGCATCAACGTTTGCATTTTCTTCAAATTATATTACATATAATACACCGAATGTGTGAAAATATCAATCTCCTTGCTTGGCTATTAAGCTGTTGACTCAGTACTTAACTTGAATGGTTCACTGGATCAAGTGAAGGAGTCAGAACTGATCGAGAAACACGTCATATTGCTTATAGAAGTAATTTGTAATGATGATGCACTTACAATTAACAGAGGTTCCCCAGATTAGAGCAAACGTAATGACAAATTGCCAACCACAATGATTCAGAGCCATGGCGAGACTGACGGTACCAAACTGGACCACCTGGAAAAGAATGGAACAAATTCTCAAGATCGACATAAGGATCATCAAAAAGAACAAGAACGAGAAAAGAACCAAACGAAGAGGCGTTGAGTGTCGTATGCCTCGAGGCTAGTCTCTTTACTCATAAATTGAAGCACAGCCCTGACACTGAATATTCTTGATGGGGGAATTGGAAACTTTTACACTTCAATCCCCCATGATAAGAAGGCAACCAACGCACTATTTAGTAACGAAGAAAGTTCTTGAAGTTTAAGCATGGTGACAAAGAAATTATGGAGTCCCCACTTGAGAGAGCTAGAGAGAATCCCATCAACGAAAAATATCCAAGTAGTTCTTTAGTGGCACCTTTTCTCAACCTAAGTTTACCTGTAACCTACAATTCTGTTAAAAAACGAGCAGTACCCATTGGATGACGAGTAGAAAACTCATTTTCAAAGCTAGGCGATGGTATTCACTTCTCAAAGTTTTTGCTGCAAAAGTTTTCCTTCTTTCGAAATTGAGGATCATCAAATTATCATAGAAACGAGGCCAGCATAGTTTAACTATGCGAAATAGGAGAGATTTATCTCTGTGTTTTGACTCCGTAAATGTTTGTTTAGGTATTAAAACATTTGATGCCTAAATTTTTCCAGTAGTTCCAGATACATTATTTTTCAGGTTTCTCCGGAATTTGGCTCCTTTTTATACATATTTTATGTTGTAGGAACATTTTCAATCATAAATGGTTAAAAAATGGTTAGTTCATAAGATTAAAAATGACAACGAGTTCAAAGAACTACCAGTAGAAGAGAACTCTGTTTTTTTACATTGTCACTCGAACTGAAGACGTCTAGCTGAACCTAGTTCGAAAGGCAAATCCCAAGGGAAAACATGCTACACTTTGAGTTCAAAAGTGTCGTAATAAAGTTCAAAGATTCTTCTATTAACATGATAGAATAAATTTTACACCTCCCCATGTACTTCGCGCGACAAAACTTTAGGGAGAAAAGTTTCAGGCGACAAGCAACCATTATACGTGAAAATCGAGCAAAGTCCGGGTATGCACCAATGGTTAGCAATGTCTAGATAGATCCCAGTTCTGGCTCATGCGGCCTTTGATTTTCATCCCTTTGATTTTCATCTTGTATAGGTGCATTTCATGAGTACTGAAATAACGAAGGGAAGAGGAAACAGAATTTCTGGTCACTTACAGCGGAAATAAACTTCAAAGACTCGACTCGATCACCATACAGAACGCTAAAAATAACTTAAAGTTATTTTAGCGTTATATTTTAAACTCCTGAGCCGAAAAATGAACGGAATTGAGGGAATTCAAGAGCAAATGGACCCTCCCCTCCCAATTCTGAGCTCACTGTACACATGCATAGTAAAACTTCAGATG
>JAAGOF010000108.1:1557-12036 GCA_010645155.1 Tigriopus japonicus
TCCTTGATGATGATGATGATGATGATGATGATGATGATGATGATGATTTATTTCAGGAATATTTTTGCGTCTCTTCAGTTACATCATGAATATGGAGCTGTGGCCTTCAAATAACAAAGACATAACACAAAAAGACATACGTATATTCCTCAGATCCTGGAAAATCTATTGCTTGTTTTCACCAAGACCTGGGCACGAAATATGATATTGAATTGTCTTGCAGGTGCCATTTTGGAACACAAGTAGAAACTAAGAAATTCTACTAACATATTGAAAGAGTGCCAGCATTGTAAATTCCTCGTCGAATATTTTTGCTATCTAAGGCGGACATTAAATTTCGTTTTCTCATTCTCACATATATCAAATTACAGTGGCTGCTTGATCAAGCAATAAACAAATTTTGCTGAAAATTCAAAATCACATTCTAGCTTTGCTTGTGCCAAGTTTCATGACATGCTTCTTGATTGACGATTTTCCTCCGTTTCCTTGGTCTTTCCTTGAAACTATTTTCTCTTCGTTTTCTTGCTCTTGGTCATCGTCATTGCAAAACAGATTAGTTCCCTCTTTGGAGACACTTGACATCGACATAGGCTTATAGCATCTTTTCTTTCGAGTTTCCTCAACTTCATCAAATGGAACGCTCTCGTTGAGAGGTTTTAGACCGTCAATTTGTGTTTCCTCTTTGTCCATGGTTGTGTCAACTTTTGAAACGGATCGATCGTGCAAAGCACAAGCCCATTTACGACCAGATTGTTCGGTATTTTTCTCACTATCATTTTCAGGGCAATTTGCCTTCAAATGAGTTGTGAGACCGCATTTGTAACATTTGCGAATCTGAGCATGGTGCCAGATACGAATTTTCCACGTGTTCACTACAATAAACTCTGGGACGGGGGTTATGATTTGAACGTAGACCCTGGCATTACCATTCCAATTTTTTTTGATAATGGCAACATTGCAATCATGTGGTAAAATGGTGTTGTGCGATATCTTGAATACCAACCATTCGGTTTCCTTGACCAATGATTTTTATTTCTTTGGGGGGATGCAAAGATTGGCTTTCCCAATGGCCAAAAGCAGTTTGGCGAATTTCCACAATCCGTCCCGAAAGTCACAGCATCCAATGAGAATGTCGTCAAAGTATGCCAATATTTCTTCTTTTTCAACCAAAGGGCCAAGTATCTCCTTCATGAGGTGGGCGTAGGCTGTGCCTGAATCTTGGGTCCAAAAGGCATCTGATTATGCGCAAATAGACCTTCAGCCGTTACCATGGCCAGCTTGTTCCGTGATTCTTTTTCTACTGGAACGGCTAGGTAGGCAACTGCTAAGTCTAATGATATAAACATGGATGCCAATGGAAGTACATTGTTGGCCAATTGTTCAAGATTATTGGCCACCGGGAAAGCATCCCGCTTGGTCACTTCATTCAGCTTTCAGTAGTCCACAGCATATCAATAGGTACCATTTTTCTTCTTCACTGGCACCACAGCTGATGCCCAATTACTGTTACATGGTGCTACGATCTCTTAGTCCGTCAGTTCTTGAAGTGTCTTCCAAAAATCTTTTTTCATGGCTGGGGTCATAGGTCTCACTTTATCGCTTGTTGGTTTGGCATCCATCACCTGTCTCCACAATGGATTCCATTAGGTGTGTTCATCCCACATCATATTTAGATTTGGATAGGATATGATGGAATCGCACCAATAGGTCCTCTAAAAGTCGCTTTTCATTTGTTTGAAGATTAGGATTATCCCACAATTCACTTCCAAACAATTCCCGGACTTCACTTTGGAGTTCGGTCCGCTTCCGTGAATTATCCTTTGGTTCGCCAACCATGGCCTTTAATTCACGGGAAAACTGCTGCAGGCTAGTATTAGGCTTAAATACTCCTCTGAGGTTGTCAGTCTGCATGCACCTCCCCTCAGCTGGGGACTTCGTCTTGGAAGACGGCTTCACATCTTTTCCGGGAAGTGGCTTCGTTATCACCCCTGATAACGGCATCACCTGAGAAGGTGGCTGGAACCTGCTGACCAACTTTCCCAGCTTGGCATTGGCAGGTAGCCTACGTGGCTCCCTGTTTGTTTTGCGTATGGGAATCCTGGAGTCACTGAAAATATTTTTCCATGCAAGAGTTGTGAAGATAGATTTTGTCTCTGGTGCCTGTGGAAACTGTGAACTTGGTCCAAAATAAGGAATAGTGCTTCATGAAGATTTAAACTTACTTGTGTTTGCAAGATTAGACTAATTTGAAACAAAAACGCTAGTTGAGGGTGAAAAAAAAAAAGTTTAAGTCATTATAGCTTTTTGTCTCTTTCAACATACGTGTTGGCCTTGAAAAAGGCCTGTTGTTGGTTGGTGATGCATTGGAACACGATCGATGCAAGTTATGTATATGTTCAATGAAAAAATAAAAGTTTTTTTTTTAAATTTGTGTTGGCCTTGAAAAAGGCCTAGGGTTGGTTGTCTTTTTGCTCAAGCTTGAAGCTTTACCCAGCTGGCACCACGTTGAGGTGGACAACCGTCGCCAGCCATATTGTTTGTGGATGGTATCAAACAATATTGTTAACTCTGCTGTTGATGAGTTAACAGGTGGAGGTTAGGGATGAGGTCGTAAGTTCAAACAGGGCGGGATGATTTGAAGATTGGAGGGGGACGTAGAATGCCGTGAGCCCGCGGGACAGCACCCAGCCCTGCGGTGGACTTATTGGTCTATGGTCCTCAATCCTCATTGTAGAATCCCGGCCTGTCGGAGGACTTGTTGATACACGACGTTGATGGTAGGGCCTTCACGGGAGGTGTCATTGTCACCAAGGCTGACAAACACATTGTTGAGGCTGCCCACCCGACGCAATGCCACGTAAAGGTGGCCATGGGCAAAGAAGTCTTTGTGGTGAAGGCAAATACCCACTTGTTGTTATGTTTGGCCTTGGCTTTTGTAGGCCCTGATGCCACAGGCCAGACAAACAGGGAATTGGACCCGCTCAAATTGGAAGGGAAATTCTTCCTTGGGGATAAATTTGAGCCGTGGGATGAGAAGGGTCTTTCCCTTGTAGGCGTCAGTAGCGACCTCTGCCTCAATGGAATTGCGGTTGAGGTTACGGACCACATACCGCGTTCCATTGCAGTGCCCCTTGACTGGATCCAAGTTGTGTAGAAGCATAATCACACAGCCCTTTTTGAGGGTAAGCTTGTGATCTGGAAAACTTGAACTCATCCCGTCTAGGGTGTTCAAAAGCTCTACGCCATAGTCCTCCCTATGATCCTCCTCCCGCAACTTGTCACTACTCTAAACTACGCTAAAGTTTTGTTTGGCGTTTTAAAAATGCCCGAAACACGCCCCTGAGGGGCGGGGCGGGGCCCGAGACGGGACCGCAAATTACGGGCGAGTGGATTGACTGAGGGAAAAAGTTGAGCGAGGGAAAAGACGGGCTTGACGGGTTCTAGCTCCGGTTGAAATTTCAGAGCGGTGGGAGGGGGGCGTGCCATCGAAATTCCGGTGAAAAGACACTTTTGGAGCTCGCCCAGAGTAGCCAAACTGTGCGCGAATGATCTCAAAATTGGCGAAATAGAATGAGCTGAAATTTTGACAGTCAACGCTCAGATGAATGCTTCGCCTTAAAACTGAAGCTTTTTGCAATCCCGGTCACGGGTCGCCCGCAATCGACCTTTAAAATCGCCGTGATCGGGGTTTTCAAAATCGTACTTTTAAGAGAGCGCTCAACTTCGAGTTTTGTGTTGAGATCGAAAAAGGAAAAGGATGACTCAACTCCGGGACGTGATCCAAGTCGCCTTTACTTTAGGGTAATTTCCTTTTATTTTCAACATTTTACAATAAACGAGATGTCAACGAACTTTAATGTTGCATGTAAAGCTAAAGTTTTGGATTAAAAACCCTTTACGTAGTGATTGCGATGTAATCGAGCATCGATCCAGTCGAAAGTAATCCAGCCCAACGGCAAGAAGCAAGCGAGGTAGAGCGAGAGAGAAGTAGAACACAGAGCGAGCGAGCGCGTGGTCGAACGAAAGACGAAAGTACAAATCGAGATCGAGAACATCTAAAGAATAGGACTAGAGGCAGATTGCACTTTATTAAGGACAAAGACGAGTTTAAATAGGCATTTGAGGGTTCTAATGGCATTAACGAAGGTCGCAGACTGATAAAAGGACAATATTTAAATTGAAATCCCCTTCGTTAGTACACTTTATTAAGAAAGCGTATGTTGGAGCGTCGCTCCTTAGCTCGAGTTGTCTCGAGCGAACACGTGGTCCAAGAGAAGCCAAGAGCGTCTCTCGATCATCGAGGAAGCCTTGCTTAGCGTGACTGAAAAATGATCGAGAAACTCGATTGGAATAAATGAGAATTAAATAGTTTAAATTCTTTATTTAAAATGGAATTGAATTTCTCTACACTTCTTGACGATGGACAATTGATTTAGACGTGTTTGATTTCTTTAAAAGTCCCGATTTAGACTTGGCCTCGAGTGCCATTTTTTGGGAAACTTGACCTAGAGACCTCAAAACTGACCGTACAGAGACAAAAAGGACACCATTGGAATCGTCTTGCTCTCACGAGTTTGAAAATGCCATCGATGGCCTTCGTAGATACCCGCATCCGGATTTGTAATGACGGCAGGGGTCAAAAGTCTCGACAGCTGACTCTAAGGCAATTCCCCCTTTTTCTCCGTTCGAGCTTCGCTTGCAGCGTGGCTGTTTAGAAAACTCAAAAGTGCAGCGAGTAGAAGTGAACAGTACTAGGAAACGGGGGAGTTGTAATATTGAATCGGTTTTAACGATTATGAGCGAACCAAGTGTGTAATATAATTGAAGTAAGTAGCATATTAGAAGCAATAATTATGGCCATCTTTTGAGACTATTCACGGTTCTTTTGAGCGAGTGGTACTCGATTGCAAGTGCTTAACAGTTTTCACCCAAGATATAGAAGTCACCAGAGAAAGGATTTTATTTTTGATTGGGTACTTTACTAAAATCATTTTAAGGCATCGGTTCGCCGGTCGCATTTCTGTGGATAGCAATACCTATCTAACCCTTCCCGGTTCGCCATGGTGATATCCATGGCGAGCCAAAATATAAATATGTCATAGCTTTATGGCCATTGGGATTAAATCAAGCAACCTTCATCTTCTGGTAACCCGATTGCCTTATAGTCAGATCTTGAGAAGTGGGTGCACGAATAAAAACACCATTGACGATCTTTCGATAATATAGTGGTAGATGAGTTGGACTTAATCAAATGACAATATTTATGGTGTAGAAGTGGTTGATCCCCTACCATAGTATGGGATGTAAAATTCACGGATCATCTCTCTTGCCATGAACATTACAATTAAACATGGTAAAATATTGAAATATAAAAAGCCCGAAACATCCGAGGTTTCGACAGCTGACCGTTATGTTCCTTCGAGTTTTGATTGCATTATCGTGACTACTTCGATAAACTCGAATAACGAACTCGAGTGAAGAAACCAGTAATAAAGAAGATGGCCGAATTGGAACGCAACATCTTTTCATTTTTTGACAATTGGCAATAGTTATTGAACGAGTGGAATCGGTTGCAAGTGCATAACAGTTTTCAGGCAAAAAGTTGAAATCACCAGGGAAAGGATTTTATTTTTGATTGGGTACTTCTTTAAAACAGCGGAAATGGCATCGCTTCGCCGGTTTTTAGTTCCAAGTGGCCACCATTCCCGCAAAGCGCACCCCTAAAAGTGACAAGTGGCCACTAAATTTGAACATTTGAACAACAAAGTGACCATAACTTGCTCAGAGCTCAAGTCCTCTCAGAGTAAAAGTGATAACAATGACAAGTGGCCACCATTCGCGCAAAGCGCGACCCCTTAACAGGGACACGTTGCAACCATGGACACTTAATTTTTTGACAACTTTCCAATCTTTGGGCCCGATTCACGGCTTCCACAGGGACCGGAGACAAAAACCGTCTTCACAACTCTTACTTGGAAAAATATTTCCAACAAAATGGCCTAACCACTTTTTTCTGCAATATTTTTCACGACACACCTACCTGGCGCGAAGCGCCACACCCATTGGCGCGAAGCGCCGCCGCCGGGGCCTAGATGGCGAAGCCAGCTTTTGAGGTGGGTTCTGATCGAGGTATTGGGGTGGGAGTTGGCAGGGGCCTAAGTTGGCTTGGGGCGAAATTTTTGGGGCAGCACAAGGGGCGGCCGGCCACGCCCCTGGGGCGGGCCAGGCGCGTTTGAAATTTTTGAACGCAATTACGCCCGGGTTGGGCGTGTCCGGGCGTGTCGCTCATAAGAATGGAAAAATTAACAAACACGCTGCTCTAACGGGAGGCATTTTTAAAAATCCCGGGAAACGCCTCCAGGGGGCGTGGCGGGCGTATAAATGAGAATGCACGCCACGCCCATACCCGTGGGCCGATTTTAAAAGTTGTGCTTATAAAATGTTGCCCCGGCCCGGCCCCAGGTCGTATTAAAATTTCAACGTTTTACGAGTGGGCGTGCCCGCTCGGCTACGGGGTAAGTGTGTGGGCGGGCCCTAAACCAGACTTGCTCAACTGTGCGCGAATGTTCTCGAAACTGGCTGAATAGATTGACGTGAATTTTAAAAGCCGAAATCTTGAATGAACGGTAGCTGCAGTGGGCGCATTCATTTTTTGATATCTCTCATGGCCCGCCCACAACAAAGGTTCAAAGTCGGGGTTTGGGTCCGAAATCTGATGGAAATGGACGAGATTTCACGGGCCGAAATTTGGGCACGCCTACAGAATAAACCCAAGAACCGATTTTCAAAGTTGTGCTTATAAAAGTCGGAGAATATCCTAGGCCCGCCCCTGGTAAAATTTCAGCACTCTGGCTCATGGGCGTGGCCGTCAAGTTGAGCTTTCAAGGGCGAGGGGCGATTTTCAGACTAAAGCCAATAACATTGCTTTTTGTCGGAATTGGCAAAACAGATTTTAGTGAAATTGACGGCAACAGACCAAGGGATTAATGAGAATTTTAAAAATAGTTTCAGTTTTAAATTATCTCTACCCGTCCGCCTTTAATAGCGATGTTAAGTGACGTGAGAGAAAGAAAATCGCACGAAAATCTCGAACCGCTCGCTGTTCCATTTCATGATCGTATGTTTGAGCGTAGGAGAAAAAAGGGAGAGAACGGGCGATTCGCAAAAGGGGAGGAGGAGGTGGTCTCTAATCGTACAAAGAAGAGAGAGAGAGAGAAGAAACGAACAAAACTTAGGTAGGTTAGGTTAGCCTAACTTGACCTAACTTTTGTTCGAGAGGAAATATCAAGGAGTAGACGATAGATTTGCGTGACGCTCAAACAAGTTCAATTTAGAAGGTCATTTTGAACAAGAAGTATGTAATAAATACACTTTTTGAGATTATTTGACAGATGCCAGTATTTGCAACAAAGAAATACTTTTAAATTTTTGATAACTAAATATTTTTTTCCAAAGTTTTGACACTTTTTGACATATTGAGGTTGGAGACTCAGTTAAAAATGGCAAAGGCTCCTTAATAAGCTAAGGTTTAACTAAAAATGCATTTATTGAATTTGAATTTAAGGAATTTAAGGAAGCCAGAGTGGCCACGCGTACTAGCGCGTTCTTAAAAGTGCCGAGTGTAAGTGCTTCCCCAGACGGCGTAGGTTCGAATCCTGTTGGGGGTCGGATTGAAGCTGTCGGGAGAAATCCTTCAATTTACAGGGAATCGCATTCCTTGTAGCGGTAATAAATAATCCGCGAAAAAAAAAATAAATAAATAAAAAAAAAAAAGAATTTAGCAGGACTAAATTCAGCCAGATCATTTTGACACGATTAATATGACATTAGTAAAGGATTAAGGTAAAACGGAGTGAGATCATGAATTGAGGTACAGTGCATTAAGATCATGGATGAAGGCAAAGTGGATTACGATCAGGGATTCAAGATTGCCTTACAAAGTGGGTTGAGGAAAAGTGGATGAAAAAATAATTTGTGTTAAAGTGGATTGAAAGCAGACTGGAGTAAAGTGGACTTTTTGCAAATTTTAGGGATTCAAGTAAAGTGATATAAAGATGTTTTAGAGATTTATGAAAAGTTTGATTCAAGGATTGAGGTAAAGTGGATCAGGATCAGGGATTGACGGAAATTGGATCAAAATCTTGGATAGAGGTTTTGTTAAAGTTTCAAGATTGAGGTAAAGTTGGATCTATGGGATTGAGGTAAAGTTGGATCTATGGGATTGAGGTAAAGTTGGAATTAAGGGATCAAGAAAACGTTGGAATTTAGGGATTAAGGAAAAGTCTAATATTAATGATGTAACATGAAATTTTAGTTATTGGGGAAAAGATGGATTTTAGAGATTGGGGAAAAGTTGGATTTTATGAATAGAGGAAAAGTTCGATTTTAGGGATTAAGGAAAAGTTGGAATTTAGGGATTGAGGAAAAGTTGGAATTTAGGGATTGCGGAAAAGTTGGAATTTAGGGATTGAGGAAACGTTGGAATTTAGGGTTTGAGATAAAGTGGAATTTTGCAGATTGAGGAAAAGTTGGATTTTACAAATTGAAGAAAAGACGAGTTTTTGGGATTAGGGAAGGTAAAGTTTGATTGAGGATTGAGGCAAAATAGAATTTAAGGGATTGGGGAAATGTTGGAATTTAGGGGTTGAGATTAAATGGAATTTAGAGGTTGAGATTAAGTGGAATTTTAGGGGTTCAGGTAAAGTGGAATTTCTGAGATTAAGGTAAAGATGGGGTTTTAGGGATTGAGGTAGACTGGATTTTTTGGAATTGAGGTAGACTGGATTTTTAGGCATTGAGGAAAAAACAACCAGGGTCAGGGATTGAGTCACAATGGATCAAGGTCAGGGATTGGCGATAAAGTAAATGAAGATCAGTGATTGAAGTAAGGTGGAAGATTATCCATTGAGGTTAAGTTGATTGAGGTAAATAGGATTGAGGTTAAGTGACTGAGAATTAGGAATGGAGGCAAAGTTGATCAAAATCAGGGATACAGGTAAGGTTGATTAAAATCGAGATTGGGGTAGTGTGAATGAACATTAAGAATGAAAGTAAAATGGAAGGAGAACAGGAATGGAAGGCAAGTGGAAGAAGTTTAGGGATGAAGGGAAAGTGGATTAAAGTCTGGATTTAGGTAAAGTGGATAAAGATCAAAAATTGAGGTAAGGTAGATAATTTTGATTCACAGCATATTTAGGGGTTGAACATTGAGTTAAATTGGATTGAGGTAGAGTAGATTGAGGTCAATTGGATTGAGGTAGAGTAGATTGAGGTCAATTGGATTAAGGTAGAGTAGATTGAGGTCAATTGGATTGAGGTAGAGTAGATTGAGGGTAATTGGATTGAGATAGAGTAGATTGAGGTAAAGTTGGTTAAGATAAGGGATTGAGGAGGAGGTGATGAAGATTAGGGATTGAGGAAAAGTCTTTGAAGATCAGGGATTGAGGAAAAGTCTTTCAAGATCAGGGATTGAGGAAAAGTCTTTGAAGATCAGGGATTGAGGAGAAATGGAAGAGGATCAGGGATTGAGGAAAAGGGGATGATAATTGTATGATCATGGAGTGGTGGTGATTGACTAGATGCTTTATTCAACATTGGTGGGGTATATATACATACGTACATAAATGTAAATGACAGATGAGAGCAACGAGCAAGGAAAAGCAAAAGAGTAAAAGGGGAATACAACATCTCCCTTCCCCGGGGGACAAGTTAAAAAATAATGTGAATATGTATAGATACATAATATACAAGACGTGACTAGAATGGATTTACATATTTGACTAGAGTTAAATGACTAGGATAAGATTAATGACTAGGGCACCACACTCCAAAGATCCTCGACCACACCAGGAGACTTCATCCATCCAGGGTTGAGCGAGTTTCCCCCATCCCAAGCCACGGGTTTCCAGGGGCCGTCCGCACGCACCACGGACCGTCTGCCGCATCACGGACCTTCCACTCGCATCACGGGCCGTCCGCACGCAACCACAGGTCCTCCAGCTCCTTGCGGTCCACCTGCTGCATCCACGGACCTTCGCTGCGACCGTGGACCTTCGCTGCCGCCACAGACCTACGCTGCGACCACGGACCTTCAAGACTCGCCCAGGCGAGGGAGGGGAACCGGTTCTTCCGGCGGAGAGGACGATCCTACCGACTGCGCCATGTATGATCATGGAGTGGTGGTGATTGACTAGATGCTTTATTGAACATTGGTGGGGTATATATACATACGTACATAAATGTAAATGACAGATGAGAGCAACGAATACAACAATAATCAAGGGGAAATTGTTTTGGTCAACATCTCAATTGAAACAGAGAACTTCAAGCAGAAAACTTAAGGCCACCCTTGACGTGGTTCACAAGATTTTGTCAAATGTAATATCTAAGCCCAATATGGAGGGAAATGACAGAGATGTAGACAAACAGCACTGAGTCACTCAGGCGCGCGCGCCGTCGAGCTCATGCGCTCTGATTGGG
>JAAGOF010000108.1:12564-98318 GCA_010645155.1 Tigriopus japonicus
GTTTTCTCAAAACTTGGGATCGGACCCAAAGATCTTGGGTTTGTAACCATGGAGATGATTAATTTGCACATTTACAATTTTTTGCAATGGAAATATGTCTTATGCACTTACATTTGTACCCTTCCCCTTGCTTCCCCTTCTTCCCTTTGCATGGGCAAGTTCTTTTGAGTATTTTTTTGTTGGAATTGCTTGCTTTTTCACGCAACTTTGGCCAGTTTCAGTTGAAAACAAGGCAAACAGAAAGAAAGACGGCTCGCGGTAAATAGGTCACAAGGTAAAAAGGTCACTGTAAATAGGTAACAGTAAAAAGGTCACCGTAATACGGTGACGGTAAAAAGGTCACAAGGTAAATAGGTCACAGTAAAAAGGACACACGGTAAAAAGGTCACAAGGTAAAAAGGTCACTGTAAATAGGTAACAGTAAAAAGGTCACCGTAAAACGGTGACGGTAAAAATGTCACAAGGTAAATAGGTCACAGTAAAAAGGACACGCGGTAAAAAGGTCACAAGGTAAAAAAGTCACGGTAAAAAGGTAACAGTAAAAAGGTCACCGTAAAACGGTGACGGTAAAAATGTCACAAGGTAAATAGGTCACAGTAAAAAGGACACGCGGTAAAAAGGTCACAAGGTAAAAAAGTCACGGTAAAAAGGTCACGTTAAAAAGGTCACAAGGTAAAAAGGTGACGGTAAAAAAGTCACAAGGTAAGGAATTCAAAAGCAGAAAAAGGCACAATGAGACTTCAAATTGAACTGATTTTCAAAAAATGTTGTTGAACACATGAATTGTATGCTATACGATCCATGTACAGTTGCCAGTACAGTTTAAATTCTTTAAATCTTCTCATGCTTTGACGAAAAATTTTTTTTCGTCTTAACATACAACGGCTATTCTAACTTTGCTTGATTCATAGGCTTTCTTGACAGATTCCGGCGTCTGAGAATGAGGTTCCAGGCCTCGGCAATCCTCTTTTAAGAGATCTTGACATTTGGTAACCTTGGCTTGGTACCCTCAGTCTCAACTATTGACCACACAAACAAGTCCAGGGCTTTCAGGTTCCGGGAGTACGGAGGCTACTTAAATTTGGCCCTGTAGCCGTCTATATCACCGGTTCCTAAACTGGGGGCCGTGAAGGATTTTTGAAAATTGATAAAATAGGTGAACTTGTACAGAAATAATGCTTGTTAATGATTTTGAATATTAGTACCTATCAGTCCTTCTTAACTTTGCTCCAGAACAATATTATTGTTTTTGAAAACCAAGAAACCTACACTGAAGGTGTAACGTGTCACAAGAGGAATTTTTAGAGGAAAACATGGATTTACATTGCAGTCTCAATTTCCAGGATTGACCAACTGAATTTTCAATCTTCACTCACCTTTGTGCTTCAATTCGATTACTTGGTTTGGTATCTTTAAAGCAAAATTTCAGCTAGGTCCTTGGTATTCTATTTTGAATTGTTATTAAATTGAGTTGCGACCACGCCAACTTTAATTTTTGATGTTAACTTCTGAAGATTAACAATTTCAAATTACCTATAACCTCTACATTTGTTAAAGGGACACTCCTTGTTTTTGATTTAGTGAATCATTTGTTATATGTTGCTGTTTAGTGTTACACTGCCGTTTCCTTAACGTCCAGTAAAGCCCATGATTAATAAATCGTCTTAACCTCAGTTTAAGTACGATGTTCAGCCCAACAACATTATGCGTTTGCAATGATTGCAAGACCTGTTTTCTTGTGTGACCTTTTCTTCCTTGTGAATTTTTTACCGTGACCTTTTTACCGTGTGTCCTTTTTATTGTGACCTATTTACCTTGTGATCTTTATACTATGACCTATTTACCGTGTGACCTTTTTACTGTGGCCTATTTACCCCGTGACCTTTTTACGGTGACCTATTTACCGTGTGACCTTTTTACTGTGACCTATTTACCTACAATCAAGAAGACATTGCAACGACTTTTCCTCAGTTTTTACTAAGCCAGTGTGACCAGATTCGGCACTGTTGTGACGGCAACGCAGTGATGGCATATGAATAAAAGCCACTTTCTGCCACCTGGCAGAAATTGGTGGCAGAAAATGGCTTTTATTCATTCGAAATAAGTGGCAGAAAATAACAAAAATGGCAGAATGTGGCAGAATATGGCAGAAATTATTTTTTCAGGAAACTCATATAAGTCAATCTATTCAAATACTTAAAGGGACAAAATTTGGCACTTTTGATGTCTAACTATGGCCTTACCATCCCTCCAAAAGCGCATTGCATCGAAGAAGGAAGATACAAGTTCATGAAATCGATCTCCTCGATTCGTTTTTTAATTTCCCCTGCAGCCAGAGTGGCAAATCAAGCACTCTCATTTTGTCTTAAATATGTACCGATAGTTAAACCTTAAATGCGATTTAATTATATTATGCTCTGTCACTATTTAAACACTATAGTATAGAATGGTAGGTTTCTAAAATGTTAAAATATCTGAAATGCATTTTTTTCAAAACTTAAATACTTAGGCCTATGTTCTATTTTTCAAATCCAATTACAACACAGTCTTACAAAATTCATTTGAAGTAAAAATTACGTGTTATTTTCAAGTCAAGTTTGTTTACTCAAATATAAAATGAAGTTAAACGCTGACTTTCTTAACTTTTACAATAGCAATATGTTTGATGCATGAATTACAACTTAAAATTACGTTTCATCAAAGTCTGATTTGAAGATGCTTGTTTGCTATGAACTGAATTAGTTTAAAATGAATTACTATAAAACCAAATAAACAAAATTTGAAATCTAATTCCAAAAAAGTCATTATCGTTTTCTTTTTAACATTTAATGAGTATTAATAATACTTTACAAAAAAATTCAACAATTACTTCCTGGGGCACAATTCATTTATTAATTCGTTTAATTAATTACGCTATCAATTAACAAACCATGTGAAAACATCAGGCATTCTAGAAAGTGGGGATAATCTTGTTCTGATATCCCTTTTCAACACTATCTAATATTTTAGTGACTTTGGACAATTTGAAATATGATAAAGTATATCGTAGGAGCTTTTCTTTATTTCACATAACCTTTTGTCATAACTTCAATAGAAGTTCTTATTTCATCCTGAATTATTATTACTATATGGCACATCAAAGGAATGACGGATTTTTAACCAAAGAATATCTTATGAAAAGACGTGTTTTCAAATAAAATGTGTATTTCTAGTTATTTTAGCATCAACAATGATGTTTATATTTAATTTTGAGGTAAAGGTTGTTACTCACGGTGTTTAAAGTTTCTGGTTGTGGGTTTGCTCAAATGCCAAGACTTCAAATGGCGTTTTCCGATATCAGGGTATCATAAGGAAAATATTTTGTGAAGGTGTACATCTTTCATAAGCTCAGATAACTATATCAAATCACTTAAAACCACAAAAACGAACAATTATTCCAAAACCTTGTTAATAGATATTCAAAGGGTCCTTAGTTATGAATTAATATAAATTGTATCAATATCTCTTTAGCAGATGTTTAACAATAATTAATTTTAACTTTCAAATTGCACCAAAAAACACCCAAAATGCTCCAATGGTGTGTTAAAGTAATTGCCAAGGCATAATATATACTGTTTCGGCATCACAAAGATAAATAAACATTTTCTGTGTCTTCCAAATTTTGTCTTTATCGAAAAATAAGTATATAATATCTTTCAAAACTAACTTAAAATGCATGTTTTTGGATATTTTTCTCTTTATTTTTTTGAACAATTATTGCCAAAAATGATTCAAAGATTTTGTAAAATTTCAACTAATAACTTTTGTTTCAAATTTTGCAACTTATGACAAGAATTTTCGTTTTTGAAATAAATATTTTAACAAATTAACACAGATCTTCCGGAAATTTTAATGTCATGTAACACTATCAAATACTGAAATATTTACGAAAAAAGAATTCAAAAATGTGCAATATAGGTTAGTTTTAAGTTATAATAAATGTTATCATCATAATCTATACAGAAAATAGTAGAGAAATGAAAAAGTTTCTCTTTGTTTTGTAATGTTAAAAATGTGTTTTTTATTTCTTGGCAATTACTGTAACACATAAATGGAGCATTCCGTGGTATGATTTGTTTAAATTTGAAGGTTTAAAGTAGTGATCTGCACCATATATGTTCATGAAATTTTGCTTCAATTCATGACTAAGGACCTTTTCAATTTCAATTTCTAAGATTTTGGAATATCTATTTGTTTTAGTGGTATGAAGGGATTTAATACAGTTGTTTGAGCTGATAAAAAATGTACACCTTCATAAAATATTAGTACATAGGTAGCCATCGTGTACTCCTAAGAATTTGTGTAAACTTTAATTACATTTTATTCTTTAAATCTCATTCTACAAACCCAAATTTGTAGTTGAACATCAGTCTATGCGTAATTTTGTCCATTAGCGGCCATTTTCTACCATTTTCTGCCATTTTCTGCCACTTTCTGCCACTTTCTGCCACTTTCTGCCATTTTCTGCCATTTTCTGCCACTTTCTGCCACTTGGTGGCACAAAATGGCAGAAATTTAGTAAAAGCCAAAATTTGCCATCCCTGCGGCAAATTATTAAAAAAAAAATTTTCAAACTTGCGGCATCAAATTAGTTTGGCAATATTTCAGCACAATTTCAACTTTGTGGCAAAGCTACTTTCAATAGCAGTAAAGTTTGTGGTGCATGTCGCCATTCAAAAAAAAATCGAAATTGAACTCTATTTTTCTTCTTGCTATTATAAAAATATTAGTTATTTTTTTGTCTTTTGTAAATTTCGATTTTTTTGCCTTTTTTCCTAAATTTCAACAATTTTTTGGTCATTTTCCAACATTTTGTTCCCGGCGTTTAGTCGTCAAAAACCATTGCTAATTCAAAACAATCCACACCTGTCAATCTCATTCCTTCTAGTTCTCACGGTGTTTCAAATAACTTTTCAGGTTTGGATCGAAAAACCCAAAGACATCTTGGCATTGTTTGGACCCACAATTCAATGGGAAACAACTTGACTTTTATTTTAAAACTTAAGGTCCAGGGAAAAAGTTATATAACTAAAAACCTATTGAATATAACATTTTTTGATAACTATTCAATTTATATTTAGAAACCATTTATTTACTTATTGAATTCAAATTGAAAAGAAATACATTCATCAGCAGCTGAATGATTTGGGTTTGAATGGTCCATTTTGACCCAAAAATACCAAAAAAAACGGCGCAGTTATATAAAAAACTAATTTCTAAAGATTTTATATAGCTTTTCAATGTCGCGAAAGAAAATCATTTTTTTGTAAGTTTGGAAGATTATGTCAATATAGCTCCAAATATTATATAATATCACTGAAAATGCACTGAAAACAAGATCTTTGGAAAAAAATTTTTATAACTATTTAGAGTATATCCTGTTGTATGTTCAGCCAAAATTACAAATAAATTTGTCCTACAGATTCGTATTCAATTTTACGATTTCTTTAAGGTCCAAAGTTGAAACTTGAAACATCAACCGAATTCATCAAAATTTCTAAGTATAATCCAACTTTGAGTGATCTAACTACTCAACTATTAAGCGTCTCTTGATACAAGAATTATTCTTGCAATAAACGTAATGTTTATGGTGACATTTTTATTTATTCCCGTTTTGACTCTAAAACATCAAACTTGGACCAGGCACATCGAAAGCTTACACTTAGGAGCTTGTGAGTAGCCGTTCCTATCAGGACATGGACGAATCAAATATGGTACAGCTCAAGAATGCCTTTTTTTTAAAATTAAACACATATTTCATATCTGTCTTTAATTGATCTTACACGTAAGCCTCTTTCCTTGTTTCATCCGCTAACGATAATATTTTTGAAGAGATCACTCGAACCTCCTGTGCATTTCGAATTCTTTAGATCGGAAAGAAAACCCAAGGAGTGAAATAAGTTAATTCTCTTAATGTAATACATTAAAAAACAAATGAAATCTTGTTGAATGTTCTTTATTGGTATTTAAGGAAGCAAAACAATCTCTTTGGGGGATTAATAACGATGATGTTGATATGGTTTTGATATTGGATGGAGGGACTATTGCAAATCGAACAGGGATCAAGAGTAGAATTCCATACACAACGATGATATTCTCATACGTAGTAGTGGTGAAGTAGAAAAGAAAAAAACCGGTGAAATTGAGCCGTCCTTTAAAGGAATATAATAAGACGAAGTGTTAAGGTCCCAATGTCTTTTAACATCTGAGAAACTCAATCTATGCGATAGCACTTCCTCAAAACAATCTATCTGTTCTTGTTCTTTTTTTGTCCAGGACATTTTGATAACCACCATGCAAGTGTCTTTTCCCCCGTTGCCTTGTTCCACTTTCGTTCAGAGATGGAACGATATACTCGTAACGTCGGGGACACCAGGATAGATCCATTTTTCTGTTGTCAATCACTGATTTGTCACTGTCCGAGGGTTGCACCCAACCCCTGAGGCACTCTGGCAACCCTTTGTTCGGCATGAGAAGTAGGAGGAGAAAAGCGATGGCTCATGAATATTAAATCAGTCCTCCAAGTGATCCTGGCACAAAGCAGTTTGAGAACCCGTTAGTGGATGATGATGATGCAACAGCCAAAAGAAGACCAAGTGCCCAAGTCATCACGGACGAATGGCACAGTGGCAAGTGGATCAACCAAGCGGAATGCCCGGGAAGTGGCGATGACGTCGACGTTGACAGCGACAGCACCGCAGAAAAGGATCGAGATGATAACGATGACGCTCCATTGGTGCCAAAAACCAGGGAATGATGACTATTGTCTTTCTCGGCATGATTGCTGGAAGAGGGGATGGGGCCAGGCCGATGAAGGCCATCGTCAAAAAATACTGAAATAAAAGAAGGAGGATAGTCTTTAGACAGAGACGTTATTGGCACCTGAATTGTTAGGGATGAGTCGGATCACAAACTCGGTTCCGAAACCGAGTCTGTTTGATGATTTTACGATTTGATTCGGATTAGATGTAGTAGAAATATTTTGAACCACGATTTGCACAGAATTTTTAAGTTTTAAAATTTGCCATATCTAAAAGAAAATCCATTGTTTCCAAAAAGGCTATGGATGAATTCTTGGGTTTGCGGATTTGAGTTGAACGACGAATCAAGCTCAGAACCGAACCGAACATCTCTATCAATTGGAGCTAATAGAAATGGACAGTATCCAGTCTGCAAAAGACAAAAAGTCTTGTTCATTGAATCCCAGTCGATTTAATTCGGAGACTCTATGTGACCTTTATGGTGATTTGGTGTGCAAATACGGGGGAGCAAGGTTCATGTCGTTGAAGCAGAAAATGCTTATTGGATCAATCACCTCACCGATTTAGCTGCTGAATCATCAGCCCACCAAACGAGGGCGATGATCTGTAAGAATGTCAGAATGGAGATGAAGGATTGGATCTCCCTTTCTCTTTTTTTGTTAAATCCAATTTCTCGAGTCATGGTTAGCGTTGCAAACGTAAATGTTACTGTCACGTTCGTTTTAAAATGGAGTGTCTCAAAACGTTGTAAACCTTATTCTCACGGACACGAAAAGTAGGGCCATAAACGAGGATAACTAGGTTGGTAGCAACCATCAAAATTGCACTTCACAAACCATTTTAGTCATAACGTCAAGTCCTCAAGTGGCGTGTCTTTGCAAAAGACATCAAATGTGGGTGATATTCGTGGCCAAAGTGTTGGCAACCCACCAATGGAAGGGGACTTGAGCCAATTACACCAACTCTCCTATATAAAATAAAAAAAGATCTGGCAGGGATGCCAAAAGATACCCACCATTAGGCATCGGAACGGGATGCATTCAAGCCCAAACTTTCACGCTAACGGTCTTTACATTTTCACCAGAATGAATAGAACAGATCCCTCTATTTACTTACTAACCAATAACAATCCCCCCCCAAAATATATATTTTTTCTTTCATTGGCAACCCTGATTGATCTCTTCATAGTAGAAACCATGAGGTCAAAGGGATTAGGTCTAATAAAACCCAAGTTGGTTTTGGCCATTTGGTGGGGACTGTTCTGGAAAAGTTTCTAGGCTTATCCCTCCCCTTGGAAATTGCAAGAGAATTGGCAGAAAAAGGCGTCTCCCAAAGGAAATGCTTAGATAAGTGGAAGTCCATTGTGGTGTTGATGAAGACGAACCGAGTTTCCGACAAGAAAGCGATTATGACCTTGTCAGATCTGGGAGAAAAGAACTCAAAATTGGGTTCTCGTTTAGTGTTGGAATATTATGGTTCAAGGCCCATTTCGAGCCCGTCTTTCTCACATTCCAGTCTCCATCGAGGCCAGACTTTGGGCGGGGTGAAAGCCATAAGGAGCCATTTGGGTCCCGTTTGGTTTGGTGAGCTTTTGACTTGGAACAGAATGGAACGAGTGAGATTGCTTGATTCATCTTTTCTTGCTCTGGATCATGATGCCGTTCGTTCATTCATGGACCTCTCAAGAAGATTTGGACCAAGCTCGAAGAGAGGTTTCTCTTCGTTCGGACCGATTTGATAAGCTTAATCTGTTTTCATACCATCATCGTGGTTCTCAATGGTGGGTTCTTAATTATTCGTTTCTTTTTGATTGGGTTAGGAGGATTGGCCAAAGTACAAAAGTACTTTTAGCACACCTTCCAGAGGTCAAGTTGATCGGATGACCGTATAACAATGGAGTTGTCCAGAAATGTTACTTTTCTCTGAAGGAAACAAAGATGAAAACTGAGACAATTGAGAACTCAAGAGCATCTGGCACTTGGTGACATCTTGAAGAAAGTGGTCAAGATAGTTGAGTGGGCTGTCTTTCCCTGGTAGATGGAACATATATTTCCAAGGGTTAAGAAGACAATCAGCTTGGGTTTGAAAAAAGTAAGGGAACAATTTCAGCCTGGCTATACTTGTATAAAAGAGCAAAAAACTTTGTGTCTTTGTCCCCGACGTTCCTGGCAAGCTAGATTTTTAACTTTTGACAAAGACACATAAATCAGAGGGTGTTAATAGAGTGGAACAAGAGAGGCCAGAATTCACTCTAGGAACCCGACCTCGACGTCTTGGTCCCCATTAAAGTCCCGCCAAATGGAATCCATAGAACCTGACATAACCTGGTTCATTCTCGGCCATGTCCTTGGCTCCTTTTCTTAAGGAAACTCCACTTTTCCCGAAGAGACCTTGGCACAACGAGATTGAATGGGCAAAATTGGGTGTTCCACTCAAACCCATTCCACCATATTATAACTAGTATATACAGTACAATGAAGGAGTTGAACCCAAGTTGTAAAATCCGCCAATAGAGGGCGCGAAAGGGGAGGTCAAGGAACGTAAGTACAGCGAAAAACCAAGTGAGCTTAGACCATAGTACTTGCCCCCTCTGTCACACCATCTAGTGGCAGATTGTTAAGCTTTTGTTGAAATCCTCCATTATCGTACCTTGAGACGAAGTCTGCTGTTTGGATAGCTTTCCATCTCGACTCTCCAGAGCTGGAATGAGGTTCGATGATAAGCGAGTGGGGCGATCCACCTCAAAACTGATCTCGTTACTCTTGAGGTAAATGTCGAGGAGCATGGCACTACACTTCACCTTCACCGTGGGATCATCCTGGAACGAGAGTGAACGATGGTCTTGGGTGAAACTGGCCTTTGATTAACTTTGCTCAAGACTGTTCCATGTGATCGCTTACCTTCATATACTTGCTGGTGATCCGGAATTGGAGCCCTGAGACTCGTGTCATGAGATTGGTGGGTTCCCTGATCCAAGGATAATCGATCACTTGATGAGGGTAAGCCTGGAAACAACAAGATCCAGAGGAATCATGAATAAAATATGGTGACTCCTCTAATGCTCCCATTGGCACTGCAACAGGGAGGGGCACATTTGTAATTCGTAATGGACACCAAATGAGATCAAGAACAAATGACAGACAGGGTCGTTCGTCAAAAACTTTCTCATGATAAATGAAGACGAGTCTTGCCTAATTTCAACGAAGGTCATGACAAACGCTTGATCGAGACAGCTCTCTCTTTTTCCATACATGCCTCCCTTGCTTCCTTCCTTCCTTTCTTTCCAAAAAACCTTCACCAACAGTTGATTTTAGATTTATAGCCCCATAAGACCAGGCGTGCTTGCTATACCAACTCCTTCTGCAGGGAAAGTTTTCGCTTTTTAACTTTTTTTGACAAAGTTCACCCTGGGAGTTTTTTTTGTTGAAATTTCTTTTATTGATTGTGACTTCTGGCCTCACTCACGTACGATGATCAGAGCCTTTTCTTGGCCTTCCTTTGGAAACGACTCACGCCCACATGGAAAAAGAGAAAGGATATTTCCAATGCAATGGGAAATGGGGGCACGAATATTTCTTCCGGGTGTCTTAAATCCACTTTTCTTAGCTCTCCTTTAGGTCTTGACTCTCTTGGGATCTCTCAGGTGAGATGGATAGAAAATTTTGGGCATATGGACGGTACTGGCCTTCCTCCTACTCAAGGATGGACTTAAGCCAAAGACTGAGAGGAGAGAGAACTTTGGGAGGTAAATCCACAGGCATACTACGACGTAACTACTGTACTACATGGCACTCTTGTTTTATGACCCACTCGAGGCTCAACCAAGCTTACAAACTTCGAACTTCTTGACTCGATTCTGTCCAAGGCTTGAGGATCAATTATACCAACCTCTGTTGGACTCAATCAACCTCTAACTTTCACAATGGGGTTACACAATTATTGGCTTTGTTGCAACATACATGCGGCTCACTTGTTCAAGTGAAATGTTTTTTGTGTCACTTACTATTTCTAGGGTTGTTCAAAGACACCTAGGACAAAATATCTGAAATATTATCCAACGTTCATACCATTGATTGCCAGTCTACTGAGAAAAAAAACCAAAATTGAAAATTAAAATGGAACAATTCCAAAAAGGTTTTTTTCAATTTCCTCTCTCTTGATGAAGTTTGACAACTACTCCTTCCATCCATGAAGGTTAAAAATCTCTCGACTTTGAATTTCGTGATCTATTACAAAGTAAGATGTTTTTGGAGACCTTTATAACCCTATCACTTCCATTTCAGATATTTAGACGATCCGTTTAGGAAAAGTAGTGACCTTCAATAGGGTTTAACTTGGTCTAATTTTGTAAGAGATTTTTTTGCACGCCTGTGACAAATCATGTTAAATTTGGACTGGACTCGTGAGCAAGTATTTAAGTATGTCTTATCTGAGAAAAAAACCGGTATTACAGACGAAAATTCATTTGAAAATATCTCGATACTTGAGTGTTAAAGTTTTAGGGCTATTGAAAGTTATCAAGTTATAAAATATATGATCAAAGTTTCATTTCAGGATCTTCCACAAAGCCTGTAAAGGCAAAAAAGGATATGCCTTAACGAATACTATGATATTATCCGCCATGTATTTGAAATTTGATGCATTTCAGCACAAGAACCACAATTCAAGAGTTCGCAAGCATGGATTGAATTCTTTGATAGTACACTTAAAAACCACATAGTAACTCTTCACTACATCCCATTCTACTGTGCAAACCGTCCTTCACCTTGCCATCCACTCAATGACGGTCTACATTTCCTCTTCACAACCCTGATCATGGGCGTCTTCTCAACCAATTTAACCTTCATTGAATTGAGTGAGATTTATTGTACTTGAGAAGAACCTCTATGGTGGTGGGGCTGTTTCTCAGCCATGGTTGTCATGAGTGACCTCTCCTGATGGTCAAGCCATATATCCTTGTAACTTAGAAGAGGTCAGGAATCGAGCCATGAATGTTCCACCCAGAAGACAGAAGAAAGAGGAAAAACTTGGCCCACTTTCTTCCGAGGAACCAAACTAGGGAACGGGAATATTGGGGAATAGCAAAGTTTACGCACAAAAGTGCACATATCAGGGCCATTCAACAAAAAATGGAGCGTTGCACAATCTGAATGGGTGTCCTTATACTCGTATACACATATGGTTCCTTCCTCCTTCTCCGTCTTTTCCATTCTATCCAGGAGAGATCTTTTATGGAAAGTTTGGGAAATAATTAAGTCAGTTGACTCTCTCTATCCCTCGTTTCGAGTAACATATTGGTTCAAGGATAGCCAAGTTTGAAAGAAAAAAGTATGAACTGCCTTGAAAGGGAACAATAACTCTATATCCGATATCCTGGTATGACAAATAAAGCCTCCCTCCTTCTTCTAAGCGAAGAATGTGACAGTGGCGCACACGTCGTGTTTGCAGTGGGTTCCAAAATCATTTGGAACTTTTGCATCTTCCCAGACACAAGAACCCAGACAAGGGAATGGGCATAAATCTCCAAGAAGGGGGCAAAAAGATCAATACGAGCCCTCTAGAGATTGCACAACGAGCCTCAGTTTTCGCCAGTCAAGTGCACAACAACAACAACAACCAGCGGCAATAAGAAGGTACGTAGGACAAAGGAGATCCTATCAAAGGTTTCTACTAGACAACTGGCATCTTCGGTAGTGTGCAAGTTATTTTTGCGACCTTTTTGTGGACTCTTCTTATCAAATACGTTGTTGATTAAGCGTGGATACTTCTTGACTTGTTTTGAATTGCAAGTTAAGTTGTGTTATTAATGATGAATCAAAAGGGCCCTACAAAATTGAAATGTTCTGGAAAGCTTGGTTCAAAGCACTCTTGGCTTGCTTCTTGATTTTGTTAACAAATTTTGTGCAACTTATGAACCTACATTCGTGACTTCAAAAACTAATATAACCGATGAAAGCGACTCAAACATGGATTCATGAGAAGCGGTGTTTTTTTGAAATCAACAAAATCTTACTTTTTTAAAAAAGTGCGATATAACATATTGCAAGTATTAAATACAGTGTCACAACAGTCAAAATTCTGTATTTTGCAAATCGTGTGTGAAGGCAGGACATTTTGAGACCAATACGTAGTTAACAAAAGAATTGGTTCTCCGGGTCTTGTGTCGAAGCACTTTTCAGCCCTCAATTTGAATTGATTACTAAGACTTATCAAAAAATTGCAATTGGCGTTTAATTTTCATTGGTATACCTTTCGTTAAGGTGCTGACGGAATGAATGAATGAATGAATGAATGAAGTTTCTTGAACAATTCTGCAAGGTGAAAACTTCTCCTTTTCTCAACACATTTTGCGAAAGGTCATTGAAACCAATTTGAGCATGTTTTATTTATAAGACAAGGTCCATGCTAGAAGAAGCGTGGAAAGACATTCACAGTTGTACTTCCGGTAGAGTGTTCTTGAAGTCGGATTCGTGTGAAGAAGCAGGGAGTCGGCCAAGTTCGTTTATTTTCCCCAAGGGGAACATCCATTGCAACCTCTTTCCTCTACCAAACCAAGAGCGATATTGTCGAATCATAAATGTGGTTCAAGAGACATTTCTCAATAATGTATTCAGATTCTGATGCTTCGAAAAAAGAAGGTTTGGGCCTTCTGAAGAAAATAGCTAGGTTGGTGCAGGATTTTGAATTTCCCGGGCTTGACGCGTTTAAAAAAGGGGGTTGCAGAAGAAGCTCAGTGTGACCAAATGTGGTACCTTGGGCGAAACTAAGGAATTTTGCACAAGTCCGGGCTTTTAGTAATACTTTACGAGAGCAACCTTCTTGGTTTGGTGCGGCCTTGCGTATACGCCAATTTTCTAAGATATGAGGATCTTGGAAGAACTTGGAAAGATTCCTGGTTTGATTGTGGTCCAACTGCATTGGCCCCCTTCAGGACATTCACTTCAAATATTTGCCTGGGATTTTCTTTAGCAGGAGATTCAGGTCTTCAAATAGGATTTAGGAACGAGTAAAAAACCATGAATGCCATCATCAAAGGAGCTAGCAAGCTCGTCCCATACTCTAAGCTTATTCTCCTTCTTCTCAAGAGAGAACGATGGGGGAAAAAAGAAAGGGTGAAGGGATTTCAAAAGGGATTTTCTAGCATGACTGAAGCTGATAGCAGCCAATTGTAGTGCAAAAAGACTGATTTACCACCCTATTTTAAATCCCAAGTCCACTTCCACTCCCCCCAACACACCCTATTGCAAAGACAAGCGATTTTAAAACCCTCAGCTCCTAAAAGGGCGTCGAAAGAACTTGCAGACAACATTGGCGCCAAAGTAAAGGCTTCTACCCCAATTAAAGTGATCGTCAAGGCCGGAAATGAGTGGGGTAATTTAGATAAATGACTTACCGCCTCGGAATTGATGTACCAGAAGATGTCCGCCAAAGGGTCAGATGAGTTGGAGGAACAATTAAGATTGACAATATCACCCAAGGCATAGCGTGTCTGTTGTCCAGTAATAGTGGGTCCCGAAAGTGGAACAGCTGAAACCGGAGAACATCTTATCATAATTGACCTCACCTATAGCACTTACCCAAATGAAAAAAAAAGAAGTGAGGCACGTGTTGCCGTGGTCAAGAGGCCAGAACGGGGAAAGATAACTCACCGACCACATCGCTGGTTTGAGACTTGAAAATGGTCTCGTAGTCATCGGCCGTGACCTCGCATCTGTACGACCCGGCTGTGTTCCAATCCGCCCATTTGAGGAACATTCGCGTGGAAGTAGACCGAGACTCCTGTAGAAAGAGTAGAGAAAGAACCGAATTTGGATGATATAGAATCAATATTTGGCAACCCTTAAATGTCCCGAGGCTCGCGATTCCAGACGGAGGGAAAAGCCATTATGACCCCTTCAATGGGTTTCTGCCAAGATGAGTCTAGAGATGAGTCAGAGCCAAGTGAAGATCCCCGGAAAGGAAACAATCGAAAAGCATTGGCTTTATTAAAAAGTGTATTCGTTCCACGTTTGTACTGTGGTATGGGACCAAAATACGAATCATTGGGAACCGTGAGTAGATAGAGTCAAATTATGGTTTCCAATGTTGGCCGAGTGTGCATTTGAAATCGAAAAAGTCGGTTCCAACTGAGCCCAAGATGATTATTGCTCCTATTTCAAATAAAAGACGGAACAAAGAGCTTTCCGTTTGAAAGTACGTGGGCCTTGGATTGCGGTATTTTTCAAAGCATGATCGTGAGCCTTTCAGAGGATAAAGGGAAAGTGCTAATGTTTTGCAAATTGCTATCAAATGATACAAAAAACCTCGAAATGGAGCACGTGCCCGGAGCATGGAGCCCAGCTCATGCTGGTTCCAACTAGATTCCAGTCATGGAACTTGATCAAAATCTGGGAACCCCTCTTCCCCTCGTTGTGCTCGAGATTTTTATCCCTAGAGGTGAGGGCGAGGTTAGAATCCGAGCACAATTCGAATGGAAAAATGTGGAACACGATTGGGAAGCTCATGTGAATAAATCAAGTTTCCAGTCGCCTGAATATCGTCTGGCAAAGCCAATAAGCTCTGGAACATGTGGGACGCACGCAGAGGAGGTAATCCAGGATCTGCACAGATTTTTCGAGTCCCACCTAATGAAACAATTTGCATGTTCGTCTCGTTCCCGGTACTTCTCACGAAACACTGGGACAAAAGGCCCAACCCACTCCTTTTTGGCTCCAGACACAAATGAACTCATGAACTTTATCAAAATAAAGCAATCCTGTCTTTTCAGGAGCATTTCCTATCGGTTCCAGACGTCTGAACTTCACAGAAGAACTATTTAAGTGTTCCAAAGGGGTTCTTGAGTTACGTGACTTTCGGGCTAAAGGTCAATTGAAGGCTTCATTGGCCTTTGAGTTGTAAGTTGTCGGAGAGAAGTGTCCACATATTCATGGTTCCTTAGATCCGGAACCAGTTCTCTTAATCTTCACGGATGCTCAGGAATTTTGCCAGTGGGCTCTTTCCTGGAATAAGGTCAAAGGCCCAACGAGAGGAAAAAGGCTGCCGGGCAAAGCGTTTATGGCATGTCTAATATTTCTTCGCACAGCTGTATTGTCCTTTCATTGTGGTTCTTATCAAAAAACGCACGTTGGATGTATTTAGTTGGTTTGCTATTGCATTTGTGTACAGCAAAAGTGGAAAGTTCGAACGTTTTACAACCTATAGCGGTCGTTTTAGGGGGACAGATAGAAGATTTTTTTTGAGCTACGTACAGTAGAATATTGAACGAAGTCTTTGTTTTTTGGATAAGCAACAAAATTGAGAGCTTTGAAAAAAGCATCATCCAATAGACAAACATTCAACTGGGCGTGTCTGCTAAAGCGATAAATTGAGTCGTTTTTTGAAAGGAAAACGAAAGTTTGCTCGTTTATTTCTAGGCCAAGGAATATGTTCCCAGTTTCCAACATACAGATTCAACTTTTAACGTACCAATCTGGTAACTCAGCGCTTATCTATTAGTTTGCTTGGCCATTCGTTGGTCAGTAAGGACTCATGTTTTCGAGTTCTGGTAAATAAGTAATGCCGTAAACAACGACATCTAGTTTGTTTGACCAGCTAAGCTTGAGAGATTGCAATATTTTTTATGAAATTCATGATCAATCCACAAAACATTTACCGGTAGATGCTTTATTTGTTATTTTCTTTTCTTTTTTCTTAGCATTAAATTGGACAAGCAAGCGGGGAAGTGGCATCTACCGGTTTCTTTCTCAGTATTAAAAGAAGCATCTAAACTATTGCCAAAGGGAGCAATGCAATGCAAGTTATGCGACCACAATACAAATCAAAACAACTCGCTCGTCCAATCCAAGGCTTTTTGCTTAGTTCTCTAAAAATCGTCACGGTACTAGTTTACCAACACGGACCTCTTTCTTCTCTCTTCCTTCAGATTCGCCCATAAATTATGAATTGATTACCTGAGTAAATGTCTTAAGAAATAATTGTCCAATGATACATTAGCCAATCGCAATAAACATTATCATTATTATTTTAAAACCAGTACCAAACAGGTTTGACTTTCTTCTCTCCAAATGTGGTATGTTTTGTAACTTCTTTTTTGACTTGGGCCAAAATGTCACAAGTCATTAGTGTATGACGGGTAACAACATCTAACTTCGGTCTCTGAGATCCCTAGGTTGCTCCAATATGTCACATGAAGATATTCTATCACCAGAAGTTTCCTGTTGCAATGAAAAAATCCGCCCCTCCTTGGAACTAGGTTTTGTCGGATGCACTCCTACTTTTGTTGCCTATCTATGATGCAGTTTCCCAACGTTGCAACCAAGTGTGCACCTGCTTCACACGAGTAAATCAGGCGAGGAAAAAATAGCATACTTGCTCACATTGCCATCTAACTTTACTCTCTTCATATTCATATTGAACCACATGTGGAACCACTTTCCTTCGTCCAATCTCCTACCGTGCTAAATATCCATCGAGAGGATGATAGCTAATAGCAATGATTCTCGTCATCTAATGCCAATTGTGCGAAAGCGTGTGGAAATTGATGCATGGGAAAATGCAATGGCACACCTTAAGAACCACGAAGGTTCCTCTCACTCATTTAAAGGAAACAAAAAAACTGCCTGTGAGGCCATTGAATTCCACCATGAAGACCCCCTGATATGTCCATGCAGTACAAAGAGGTCATCGGAACATTTCCCGATTATGGATCTATTAGCCCTCGCTATATGATCCATTTCTGGATCGCCCCCTTTATCTGATCTATTCATAATGCCAAATGCTCCCTTGTGTGTTCCCAAAGACCACGAAGCAAGGGGTTCCCCGCTCCTTTACATTCCATTAGCACATGGATAAATGACATTTGGGATCAATATGTGATAAATGGGCCATGAAAGTGGAACATAAATCCAAAATAACTCGCGTTCGACGTTTTGGTCCCTGGATTCGGAGGAAATTAATAATGGAACCTGATCGCGTTGTTCAAAGAAACCCGTTGGGATCTTTTTCTGGATTGTTCAGACACTCTCTAATTAGGGAAAATGGAGAAACTTTTGCACTTCAGGCCTGCTCTGTGAACTAATGAAGGAGGTCTGTCAAATATCTACTCGAGGAATCTTAGTTAAAAATACCAACAGGGATGGGCAGGGTCCATTCAATTTTCAGATCTCATTATTTTGAAAAATGCAATAGTCTTAAAGATACTTCAAATAGATGTCTTTTCAGGGAGTTAAGTGCTATGCTCTTAACTAACACGATCTGAAGCGACCTTCATGTGACCTTGTTCCGTGTTTTCTTTTTTATGGATCTTTTTCCCAAAAGGAACGAGATCAATTCCGTCCCTTCAGCCTTATGCAAAAGCAGTAAAGCCAAAATGGACAACGCCGGCATTGCATATCAAAATTTAACGCTGTCCATTTAATTAGAGATGGAAGCTGTAAAAACTGCCAAAATTTTGGATTTAACACAAAATGAATGGGTGTTAAGATGCCAGTCAGTGGCACTTTTTTAATTCAAAATAGGGACAGAGCCATATTTTTGTGTTGCACTTTATCAAACCCTTTTTATTTTTACTTGAAGCAAAGAAAAATGTCCCAACCCTGTAAAACCTTGAACTAGGAACATTTCTTTTGAGTCAAAACATGGAAAGAAATGAGAACAAGATAAATTCGTTTTTCTGCGTTCTCGTGATGTACGGAAAGAGCTTTCTTTTCGCAACACAGTGACCATATATTTATTCAAGCAAGATTTCCTTTCAATTTTTTCATTGATTGCAGCTTGGATTTGGAGATTTGCAATCTTTATTCAAGTTCCATTTCATCTCCTTTGAAAGTGATTTTACTCAGGCGAAGGAAAAATCCAACACATATTTGACGGTTAGATCATATCTTCGCACAGCTTTTGCAAAGTTGCGTCATTGCATTTTCCTCCTTTCGTTATGGATTCATTTGAAATTCCCGGAGTTTCAAATAGATTTGGCCATTAGCCTAGCTGGGTCAACGTCTCAATTCGAATAAATCTCATGAGTGTGCTATTTCTAAGTAATTCGAGGTCCTTTTTTCATGAGTCAAGCAAGGCCCCCACCAAAATGTGAGCTGAGAAAAGGCCTTGACGTTGTTTGGTTGGGTAGCTGTGGGTAAATATGGCTTCACAAAAGCTCACCAGTCGAAATAGGCTTAGTTGTCCTATGGAGCGGTTTTGCGGAACCCAAGTTTTTGTACGATCTCTTTCTCCAAAGCCAACGAAGAGGATCCTGGAAAAGGGCTTCCAGGTTTCCTTTACATATTTGAATATTGAATAGAAATAGAGGAGAAGGCGAATCGAAGGAGGAGGAGGAGGAAAGAGAGAATGGTGGACCAGGCCTCTTGGATCCTCAGCCTCGCCTATTTCCTGTTGAGGGAACATTCGACTTGCTGGCCTCTTTGTCTCTGTCCCGTCTTTCTTTCTTTCTTTCATTCTTTCTTTCTTCTCTGTCTGGCTTTCTTGGTAACGTTCATGTTCGAGCTTTTTTAGCTTCGATAAGAAGACCTTCTGGCTTTTTATATCAGACCCTGTGTGTTTATTTACCTTCAGTTATGAGGCAATGTTCCAATGGAACAAATTCAATTTCCTGTTTCTGATCGGTGTGATCCAAGGTGGTCTTTGTATCGTTCGGAAGTTCTAGTTATTAGTCTAATAAATCCTTGACAGGGTGTGCTTAGCGATACTCCATAAATTTCATTTCTGATACAAGATTGCTCCAGAGACCCACACACGTATGAATACTTCTTTGTCCCATATGGAACACGTATGAGAAATGGCGCCGATTTGTTCTTGTCAAAGTGCTATGATTCAAAATGGAGCAACAACCCAAATGATCGATCACCGATCTCTCGTATTTATTCTCGACCCTTAATCCTGATCAAACTCTAAAAGTACTATATACGTTGAGCATGGTATTTTTGACGTTCTACATGATTGGTCGAGGTGTGGTTGTTTTTGTAACCAAAGTCCAAAGACAACAAAAGTTTGTGTCACACTTCCCAAGAAAACAATATCCCAATAAACTCTCCCACGTGTTGATACCTAAGTTATTTCACTCACTGAGGCTGTATTTGCCAAGTGAATGAGAGACCAAAGGTCTCTTTTTGTTTGAGACTTCCCCGAAAACTATCCAACACCCAAGTTGAGTGACCTAATTTCCACTAAAATGTGGGTAGAATTATTTTGGAACTCAAATGGAAAAAAACAGCCAAAGGACTGTCTTGAAATATCTCAATTCTTTCCGTGCTTGAGCCAATTTAATCAAAGACGTCAGACCGGGATCAAAGTTCCAGGAAGCCATCATTGGGTATGATCCTCAATGCATGGTAGTATGCACTTTGAACATAAAACGTATTGAGGCTCCGTTGGAAATGGGAAGGTGTAAAATTGAATGGGACCCCTGCGTTCCTCTCTCTTTTGGGTGGAACGAAAGGCCAAAGAGACTTTGTCCTATGACATCTCCTGTCAAAGTGCACTTCGGCCACGACCTTGTTTCACCTCTTGGAAATTTACAACCCTTCACCTTGAACTGAGCTCATTTCTTCAGGGAACCCACACAAGACCTGACAGATTTGTCCCACAAAGTTTTATGACTCGACAAATGGAAAACTCGGCCTTTTCCTCATTTTCCAATATAGTCAGTGTCCAAGTTCACGCTGATTTCGCCATCAATTGGGGCGAACCACTCAATGAGACTGTAACAAATCCAAAGTAAACATCGAGTATTTTGGACTTCAGAGAGTGTTTACTGTTTCTTTACGGGGTTTGTACAATGAGTGCCTTGTGATCACTTGTTCTTTATCTAAAGAGGCAATTAAGCGTAGAATCCAAAGGTTCAGTAGTTTTAGAGTGGTTTGTAGGGATAAGGTTGACTTGCATTGACTCGGATCTGGAGCCCGGAACAGGAACCAATCCGTGTTTACTTTTAAATTTATCTTATTGCTCTGTCGTTCGAACTGATATCAGCTAGTATCAGAACCAGGGATGCGTCGACTCTGGTTTTTGCATCCGTCAAAACCGACATTTGAAGAGTCAAATCAGAGAAATTGTGTTGAAATAGATTGGAACCTTTATATATCTTCACTGTTTACCCGATCTCTTCAATTTGGAGAGCAAAATCACTCACTCGTTGAAGTTTATTTTATTTCCATAAATTGACGTTACTCCTGACATGTTGTGCCGAGAAATTAGTGACAAAAATATCCATTTCTACCCAAATCACCTTGATCTCATCCAATCTACTAGATCCCTTTTTTGTTTGGATTGGAGGTGGAAAAAAACCCGAGTCAACCCGACACATCCCTAGTGGTTTTAGGATTCTGACGCTATGACCAGCACAAAATCCTAAAAATAAGGGGAGCAAGCAACCCCTCCTTAGTTTTGTCTCGCTCCGTTTCTTTTTGTCTACCAGAGATGAGAAGTAGCTTGTCCATATTGCTCGCCACCCTCCGATCTTCAGACAATGGGGATATGGTCGCAAACAGGATGATTGGTCATCTCTCCCCATCATTCATTTCTAGTGGCCATTCGAGAAAACAAATCTTCAACTGGGAGCTTCGGGGGTTCCGGGTTTCTTTGGAACACACTTTTGATAATGCCAGTGAGTGGAACTCCTTGTATTATTATCATTTTCCAACGTCCATGTACGTTGTTAGTGTACATATGATGTGAGAAAAGGAGGCGAAAGGTGGAACCATCACTTGCAGACTTTACACTCACTCTCTAGGGAGCTTTCGGAGACAAAATGTGAAAAATGGTCCATCTAGGCCAGCCAGAAAATGCCAAGTTCAAGGGGAGGGCCAACTTACTCCTTGTTCATGGTTTTAAATGGCAAGAGCCCTCTCTCGAGAGATATTTACTTATTTGAGCAGTCTCTTCATTCAGGTCTCATTAGAGCTAGACTGTTCACAGACAGGATTAAAAGCTTATCAAGACTTCAGCCTTGATTATCCTATAATTCGTGAAGGGTTTCGAAGGGCATTTGCTCTCAAAATCCCTTGGGAGTGACATTTACGACCAGATGAGACTAATCAAACACGAAACTATGTATGTAGAGGCCTTGAGTCAAGCTTTAGACGATGAATTTGCTGAATGTCATGTTGGATGACACTTTAAAAGCATGGACAATATGGAAGAAGACGGCGATGAGACTTTGGTGTTGATCTTGTACTGTGAAAGGACAACCAAGGCTGCAAAACCCACCACTCAACAAAGGCCTAGTGTACAATATGTGGTTGGGTTGAAATGAAAATTCAGAGGGTCAATTTTGGTTGTCTTCTTGAGAAAAGAGATCTTGAGAAGACATAAGCTGCTTCATTCTTGACTTGGCTTCAAAACGACAAAAAGGCCAAAGGCCGTTCGTTGGTTCCTCGAAATTTCGTCGGATCTGTTTATTTGGTGACGGTAAATGAAAAGTAAGGGCCTCGTTTCAAGAAGGTTATTCACCTTTGTGTCTCGACTTGATTCTTGTTTACGGAATTTTACCCTCTTAAAGAAGTCCAAAATGCAAAACACTCGAGTTCCATGTTCCACCAGATTCCAAGATGTGCTTGATTTGAGTACTTACGTCCACTTTTACTCCTGGTTTGGCGTATGAAATGACCACGGGATCTTCACTGGGCACGAATCTGCAAGAAAGGAAGGCCAGAAAAGGCTTTGAAATCGATGGTACACGGTGGTTTGAGGTACGCATGGAGAATACCCGCATTGCTTTGTTTGTTTCCGTGTGGTCCAGAGCTCTCTTGACTACCCGGAAAACAGTGGCTTGAGTGGATGGATGAAGGAATTCTGGATTCCGAGGGTCGTTCCAAAAGAGCTCATCCAACTTGAGAAGAATTGCAATGCTATACTATAGTGGCTACTTTACTGTACTGGCTCTTGATCGACTTGGATTGAGGATCCATGGGGTTAGAGAGATCCAGAGTTAGGGCTCTCAATGGGTCGATCTCGGTTGGAAACCACACACTTACGATCTTTGAGCTACAGTGCGCTATCCAGCTAACGAAACTGACTGTCAGATTTTTGTTCTGCCTTGAGAAAGTTGCGCAAATTCTCAAGCGGTTAATTATCATGGCTGAGAGGATTCATTCCAAGGCCTTTCTTTCTGACATTCTTTTTCTTTGAAGTTGATGAGGGCAGAGAAACACAGAATGGGAAAGGCAGAAGGGATCTTTTGAAGTTGGAACGAGTAATGCGTATTGCATTGGTTCCAAAAACTCATTTCCCAATGTTTAAGCTAACCAACTCTGTTGTATCAATTCATAAACACACAGGTGAATCTGTGGTCCAAAGAGACTTTTGATGCAGCAAAACAATTTTCGTGGGAATATGTTTGGAAAGGCCTATTATTTACCTGTAGATCTCCTCGCCGTCTTTGTACCACTTGACAGAATACAAATGTCGTCCTTGTTGAACCTCCGATTTGTCCCACCCAAAATCACAAACGAGTTCCGCTGACGCTCCAAAAATGAATGGATCCGGAATCCTCATTTCCAAGATCTGAAGTTTGCCAGTGTTTTCTGCAATAAAGGAGGGAAAGAGTGAGTGAATGAGTGAGTATATAAGTGATTTTCTTCATTAGACCACGTGCGCCCAAAGTCATTAAGCTCGTGGGCATCTAGTAGCCACTGTATACAATCACAATAGGGCCAACCAACCATCCCTGGGTGCCCACAAATCACTTGGGGCCCGACACATAGTCCGTCCATAATTGGCTAAATTACTTTAATCAAACGCGCCAGAGGGAAGCAAGCCCCTCAGTATTCATGTAGAAGGGGGGAATTGCCGGTCGGTCGGTCGTTCGGTACGTACTAAATTGTAAACAGTAATGCAGAGAGAAGGGTTTTAACCAAACATTGAGACTTGAGCTCAGCCTTTGAAGTCCAAGCCCTCTTGACAGTGAGTAAGAAGGAATCCCGACTTTTGAGGTCCAAGTTCCCAGCAAATTTTCAAGGTCTGCTGGTCTTCTCTACTTGATGTGCATCGAGTCGTGTCTAATATTTAGATGGCTATCCAACAGAATGGCAACCATGGAAAAAAGGAACGGGATCCTTAAAAGCCTTCTTGGGGGAGACCATCGCTGTCAAACTCAAAATGTAGAGCTCCTCTGTTGCTCGACTAAACTGAAAAGTCAACCTAATTAGTCAAATTGAAACCCAAACCTGTTCCATCTCGACATTTCTTGATCCTGTTCCTGAAGATCAGAGATAAGCCTGCCCCAAACTACCCTCGTGAACGAGATGTGAAGGTCTCTTGGGTCTTGAGGGAGAATACAAGAATCCTCTTGCTTCCTTCCTTTGTCCTAACGTACTGCAGTACAACAACAGTACAGTTGGTATCTACTCTGCAAAAATAACAAAGCCCGGAAGTCTCTGCCCTTCAAAGTAGTCTTTACAATGTCCGAGTTATGATGTTGGCCTTGGCCACTAAACTGGATTTTCAAACTTTAAGAGCACATTTACCAACTAAGACCATGCAAACCCGGATGTGGGTTGATCTCTTTCTCGATTTTGGGATTGATGGAACATTCTCGCTGATATAAGTTCAATGTGCTGTGGTGTTAGAATTCGATTTTTGACCCGCTTGTTCCCATCACCCAAAACTAAGGAGTGAGTGCAAACTGAAATGCACCTTTGGGAGGGGCTCAAGGGATCCCCTCTCTCTCTCTGTTCTGCGGTGAACAAACAATGCCATAGATGATCTTGGCACAAGAGACATGGGAGAAACACAGACTGCTCTGCTAACTAGATAAGGATGCACATTCAGTTCCGGTTCCTTAATTTTGACGAAAGCCAGGTATACGATGATGAATCTGAGTTTGTGGAACGGCGATAGTAACATTGGAAATAAGGTTGTAAGGCTGGAACAGAGTAATAGCCTTTAAGATGTCTGTGGATCATACTGAAGAGGGACAAGTGATGGGAGACGAGGTTGAAAGGCGTGTCCCAGAAGGAACACATGAAGGAAAGAGGAGGAGGAAACAACATCGGGAGAGCGTTTGCCCAGAGCGATAACAAGTCTCATCAATCACTGAAGACATCATCGACGACGACGATGATGCCGACGACCATTGTTGGTCCATTGTAAAGCCACTGTCCAGATCAGGTCGCCTGGTTGTCAAAGCATCAATGCTGATACTGCTCATGGAGCATCATTGATCAACGGGCAAAACACGCGAACAATAACGGTTTTCCTGTTGCAAAGAAAGCAGCTCATCATCGTCTTCGGAGATTAAGACGACGAGTCTAGAGATTGAGCTTTCGGATTAGGATTGGGATCTGTTCCGAAAAGCCTTGAATTCGTTCCAAGGCAATCTGTACAAGATCATCGTCGTCAAAAGGTTTCGAACATCACTGGAACAATTGTCAGTCAGATCAATTCGCGATTGGCCTCCCAAAGAGATGGAACAAGAGGATCGTATCATTCGAGTGGAAATGGAACACCGAGCTTTCTCTATTTGCGGTTTAATGTTGTCGAGATCATTTTCCAGGAACTGAAGGTGGAACAAGCTAACCCAAAGCAACCACCAAGGTGTACGTATGTATCATCATAGTCACCATCATCATCAGCAGCATCATCTCGTCAGACCCATGCTACCGAAAAAGTTATCATCCTAGATGAGAAGGCTCGACGACGAGAAAGAGAAGCAAATCTGGCGAGCATCAAAACCAACAACATAACCAGGCTAAACGTGTGTGTCTCCATTGTCCTTGGTTACGCCGAGTGGAACATAAAAAGATGCCAAGGAGGCCTCTTTTTGAGCTAGCTCGTGTACCACGCGTACATATATGTGTCTGCTCCTTTACTGTAACATAACCACTTCGCTATTGTACTCGAGGCTTGAGAGAAGGAAAAAATGTGTTGGAGGGGGATTTTCTGGACAAATACAAATGACAGTCCCATTCCGTAAGGCTCTCGAGTAGTGTTATCACATGCAAGCCGTCGTGGTTTTGCTTGACGAAACATCACCGCCTTGATTGAGAGTGTATTCATGCCTCCTTTTATTCCTCCCATTTTGCGGAACTTCCTTGTTCTTGGCCGTGTGCGTCAAAGTGGACTGACCGATCCAGTTGAACCACATTCCTTTGTTCAATATTGACCATGGTCACCCACCACCCCCGACTCTCCCAACTCTTCCAAAGCTTGTCCCCTATCAAATATTTCGGGAACTTTTCCCGACCATCTCGCCTAGTGTCTCTCAATATTGATCTGTTGGCCTGCAATTTATGGACGTGGCCATATTTTGGGCGCCCAGTTTGGGGAAAGAGAGCCTGTATTTAAGGCGCTTCTTTATGACACTGACCCACTTGGAAGAGCCCCATCTCCTAGTAATCCTTTAAAAATGGATTCCAAAAGACATTGCCCCAAATCAAACCGAGTCTCCCACCGGACTTTTCGAAAACTGTAGGTTTGATCGTGGCCAAACGAGATCGTTTGATGGACAAGGTCAGTGAGGTAGTTGTTGTTCTTCAAGGAACAACAATTCATGGGCATTGAAGTCCTTTCTTGAGTCTCGAGTGGAATGGAACGACTGACCCTGTGTGGTGGTGGGGGCTTTTGTGGACCCTCTTTCTTTCTCGTGAATGGTGCGGCCATATCCGAAATGATTGCTCATAACTTATTATCCTCATAAGTTGATGTGCCTGCCTTTATGGTAGCAAGGGGGGATGGGTGAAGGAAGGCACTGGAGAGACCCACTCCAAGCTCAATGAGGCAATCCGGGACAGAAAACACATCAAAACAAGTGTAAAATAAAGAACAAATTCCAGGCTCCGTCAAAGAACCCTCTAGAGCCATGGAGAATGGAGGTTACCAACCCAACGTGTAGGTACGAATGTAAACGTATTTACCCATGATAAGGTACATTCAGTGACGAGAGAAAGAAGAGCCATGAACGGTGAAATTGGGCCATGAAAGGAAGTTTAGGTGTCACATTTCGAGGTGTATGGAGAAGTTATGTGTAAACAGAAACACCAATAAAACCAACGCTTGAGGGGCTAATGAGTACCGAATTGAGGACCTGGAGCCAATTATAGGTCTCTTTAACCCGACTGCCAACGATATTCAATACAACTTGGGAACATCCATCTCCTAGTTTTTCCTCAAGTCCGGAAAGATCAGATAGGATCTTTGGAAAAAGCCGAGGTAGTGCACAATTGATATTAATCATGTCCAGAGCTTGTGGTACAAGTGAAAGTAATGTCCAATATAAGGCCGATAACTGGAACCCCCATTACTTTTGCTTTTGTGATCAAGTGAGAAGAACCGCCATGAATCATATCAATGGATCTACGCACGTTGGTTGGCGACTATACCTAACAGGGTTCCTTTGTCGGTCCCAAGACCACTTTCACAGCTCCTGTTCCATCGCCATCAGCCAAAGCTACATGTGCATACTCCATTGAACAAGACCTATCAGATATCTATCTGGCCTTGACATCCTTCGCCGTCGCAATATTCTGTGGTCCAAAAAACCCCCCGTTGTCTCCTCAATAAGTACGAATCAAGTTGTGAATTGTTGAGCAAAAAGGGGTTTGGTGTGCATTTCCCAAAGTAGTTCCAAACTAGCCTAATGAGAACGTCCATCCATCAATCTGAGATTTGACATGTCGAGCGAATTTTGCTTTCTAAAACTTTTCGGACCAAAGTGACCGTTTTAAGGCCAATACCTCTAATCATATTTTCGGTCGGATAAAGGAATTTCCCATAGTATAGTAATGCGAACATATTCAGCTGTTCAGTCAGTCAAAAACGACACGAATTGCGTCTCATTAGTGACAGGGTTTTTGCACTTGGGAACCGGAAGCCGAAAAGGCCATGATTGTTATCAGTCAACCAAGTAAATTGGCCCAAGAAGAAAGTGGGATATTGCGTTATTCTATGGTACAAAGGAGTACGGATATACATACATGCCTCATACTGTACATGGAACAAAAAGGCAAAAGAGGCCATGTGTATTACGTGTGTACCAATCCAACTGAAGCTTCAAGGAACCGACCATACAAGTGAGTAATGTGGAGTATTGTTCCAAAACCGCAAACTACGATACTAAATATGGAAATCCCGCCACTGCAGAATGCTTCATCAAAGGTTATAAGATCCAAAATATATTTCAGAATGAGGGTTAATCCAATCAACAGATTAAGCTCTGGAGGTTATGGGAATTGGAACGAGCAAGAAAATGGGAAAAGGAAACGGTAGAAGAGTCTCTCTCCCTGAAATAACAACCAAGTTGGATTCTGGAGACTCTCGTAAGTTTTCTGGATAATCTGATCGAGTTGTTTTGTTCCACTGCTCCTCAACCTCAAGAGATAGGTGTCCCCAATTCGACCTTCGTCAATCTTTTGAATTTTGTGCTGATGTCGAGGTTTGAAGATAAGGGCCTTTTTCCTGCTTTCATGGTCATATTTGGATATTTATCACGAGAGAGTGCATTCCTTGATCGAGCCTCTGGCATAACGCGTGGTTCCAAAAACGGGTGGAACAGCATCGAACGTTATCGACAAGACAATCGCAATTCTTCTTTTACTCGACGATCGTGCCAACGTTCCGATCAGACAACTTCACTCTTGGAAAGGACACACTTGTAGCACTCGTAAGTACAAGGATCGAGAATGTACGTATGTAAAATGGCTGGATTAGCTTGCCCAACGAATTCGGCCTTATTCGACAGCCTAGTTTTCTCCAGGGACAACCCAGGAGGTCATCCAAGCATGCTTCTTGGATGGCCGAGTTGTTTTACACTCAGTAAGCTCTTTTGTATTGTAGGTCTGGAGCAAATAAAGCTGCCTTTGGGGCAATCAACAAACAATAAGTGCCCCTTAAGCTCGGCATAAAAGGCGCATTAATAAACACATTCACTCGTGCGAAAGGCCATGGAAAAAAGGCTGGAGTTTTGGAAGCAGGAAAAACAGTGTTCACTTTTCGTGGAATGCCCTATGATCGTAGGAACCATGAGGAATGGTGTTCTAGCTATATCCACTATCCAGGTCTCTATGACCTTTGTACGAGACCTAGAGACAACCTCGTTGTCGAAGGAACAAAGTTTCTGAATCCTTTTCAAAGGTGTTATTGCGGAGATGAATATTCGTTACCAAAAATTGTGTCCCACCCGTCAAGGAGGACCTCCCGCAGTTGGATCACAAGCAATCAATAGAAACACATTCAGTCTTCGGACCAAAAATGACGGGAATAGTTCATGCCTGACAAATATTGAAATAAACAGCTTCACTAAAAGGGGTGAAAGACGTTTGGAAAGGGAGGCCAAAGAAGAGAAGAGACACAAATCCAATAATTGCCATTCACAGGGGAAAGAACGACAGACTACGGAGAAAACAGGGCCAGTTACTCCTGGCTTGCCTCTTCCCAGAACAATCAGCTCGTGGGTAAAAGCACTGTCCAAGTTTTGTCTTTCCACAACACTAAAGGTCTTTCCAAAAGACCCTTAGCTTGGCATGGAACGGCCTCATTATTTTCGTTCAGTGATTGTGTTGTCATGGCGTTGCCAATTGCATTTGTACAGAGCAAAGAAACATTTGTACCACCCTTTGTCGAGCAAGATGACATGCATGTCAATCAATGGATCCTCCGTCCATGGAGTAGAATAAGCCCAGTTGATGCACAACCAACGTAGATAGAAGAAACAAGGGCACGCAAATGGCACCCTGAAGGAAACAAGACGCACGAGAGAGCAAGAAAATCTGTAATTACATCCTAGCTATGAACATGGATGCCTTTCGTCTCTTGTTTGGCTCTCAACACGAAAGTGAGAAACAAGGGTCAAAAGACCGACCATCTAAGGAGGTCAATGAGGCGAATCATGAGAACAGAGTGCCTAATGGTTTACGAAGGCTTGGAAGTATTTCAATTTCAGCTGAAATACCAACCAACCCTCTTAAAAAAATCAGGGCGTTTTTTGTTGATATTCTGATATAGCGATGTTTGAATGTAATCTTGTGTTTCCAATAGGTTTGATCAATCATGAAAAATTCCGTAGCCATTCTTCCCATGATCGTGAATACACTTATTGTGCGTCTCTCTCTCTCTTTTTTGATGCGCTTCAGTGACCTTCAACGTTCCTTTGGAACACATTTTTGCCTCGTCTGGTTGGGAAAGCGAATTCAAGACACCATTGAGGCGCATTCAAGCACCTCCGCCACCATTTCCGACACTCCCATCCATCATTCGCTCTTTGAAGTATTGCTACAAAAGTCAATACCGTCTCATCAGCAAAAAACTTGTAGCCTGAAGTACATACACTCTACACTCAGAGCTCGTGAGACGATTCCTTTGGCGTTCCCGGTACCGAGTTCGGATTACTTGAAAGAAGCCGACAAAAAAACTGCCAGAGATAATGCCGTCAGCAACTCTCACTTCTAGCCGTAACAAGCTTTCCACATATGGTACACATGCTACATACGAACTCTAGTATGCTTTCGCCGGAAATCTTTTTATAGACTGAATGAATCATCTTGTGGTAAAATTTGCCGGAAAAGGCATAAACTAAGAAAACAGGATTATAGCTTGAAAGGATATTTCTGCAGCAAAGGTCCAAAGGAGACCCAATTTCTTGAAGAAGTGCACATATGAACATGGTTAATAGGTGATGCACTTATGGTCCGTGTTCCCGGGTTCCTTCTTGTCTCATTACAGGAATGTATGAACATAAATCAGTGGATTTTGAAATGTCTCCGAGGAGTCTCTTGCTTCCTTTGGCCCCTTTTTGGTCCACATTTAAATGGATGCAAAAGAAAGGGGACACGACAAGAACGAAGAGCCTCGAGGATTGGGAACTATTAATCCTGTACATATGTTACCAACCATAGATGGGCCCCAAAAGAGCTAGATTGTTGGGTGAGTGGTCGAGAAAGAAGTTTGAGCCACCTTATGATACGTTTAACTGTCGCTTCAATCCATTATGTACGCACAAGGTGCGAGGCTGGTGGCGACAATGCGCTTTAATGAGCTCATTAGCAATTTGTTCCACTTGTTCCAAATCTATGGACAACTAAGCAATGTACGTTTCTCTCTCTCTCACACTTCCTTGGCTCCTATTCAAGCATGTCTAATTTTATGGGCGTGAAATCATATGGTACTTAAAAGAAGGGAGCTTCCCTTGAAGGTCTGGTGAAACGAGAGGTTTCTTTATTTTTCCAAGAGGAACCTACTTTTTCTTGGCGGGTAAAGAATGTTGTGACCCCTTCCTTTCTCTTCTGCCCTCGAGATTCAATTTTGGAAACTGGATAATTTCTCTTCTCGTCAAAGAAAATTCCAGTGCGAGCCAACAGACCCCCCTCCAAACCTGCCAGAATCCACAGATGTCCTTCGAAAAAGTGCACCTTGGGCTAAAACACCAAAGTTATTTTCCATAGATCCCCAGACACGCTCTTCATTGGAACAACTCGCTCGATAAATCCAGGGACAAGTTTGACGGAACAGCTATCCATCCATGGATCACTAATGGAACACAGACCGTCGTCGTGTTGGATCGGATCTTGAATACTTCTGTGGTTGCAAATGGCCTTTTTCCTCAATGATTTGTCTCTGCCAGTCCCAAGTGGCCAAGCACAAATCTCATGAAGCCTACACACCTTGATTTGGTGTCACTCTTAAGTGAAAGAGGATATCGATCGTGCTCTACCTTGTCTGGTGACCAGTTTGGCTCAGCTACTTTAAATACGAATCCACTTCTCTTGGCTACAAAAGCCCATTCATGTCAGGAGGAGATTGTACAATACACGTGCATGGCTGGACGGGTTAATTAATTATTTCTACTACGTACGAACGCCATCAAGCAAGCAAGCTATTTTGCTATATATCTGGCATTCTAGACAGAGTACAGAAAGAGAACGAGACGTGACTATGAAAATCCATTAAAATGTTGCAATGGATATTCGCTTGGGGAAATAAGAGAGTGCATAATTAGGTGCCCCCCGACCTCACATGAGAGCCACTGACACAAATTGTAATGTATGGAGCATGAGAGCCATGGTTCCATTTGCTCGACCTTCAACGGGAACTCCGCACAAACCTTGAGCAGGGCAATTAAAACGAATTGAATGAAAACTTCACCTCATACTACGTACTTCAATAGATGGCCGACAAGTCGAAAACTTGATCAATTAATGTCAAGAAGATCCTCAAAACTAACTAGTTCAGGGAGCGTCAGGGAGACCGAGTTTGGTCAAGTATTTGTGGATGAAAACTTACATAATTGATGCAAATGGAGTCATGCCACGTCAGTTTGGAAACACTTTGTAGACCCTAAGACCCTATTCATTAGTCCCACGGGACCAGTAAATTTCCTGGTTGCAATTAAGTTCAAATCCCTAGCAAACAAAGGAAGGCGGATTTGGTCAAAAATTCCCCTCTTGCCTCTTGGAAAGTTTTCATCCCAACCCTTCCCACTCGTTCGTGGGGAAAGGATCCCTTCACATTTCTCTCCCCCTTCATTCGAGGAGGCACAATCTCTGGCATTTCTGGGAAATTTTGAAGCTAGCTCTCAAGGGAGTTTTTTCTTGTCCATGTAGGAAACTGACGCTCATTCTCTATTCCTCATTCGTCACCAGAAACTGCACAAAGAACCACTACCACCATCCATATTACACCAAACTTGCTTCGTCATTTGAAACTGTCATTTTTCCAGCTTTCGAGCACTTGGATAAACCGAACAACTCGAAAAAATAGAAATAAAATTACGGTGTTGGAATGAATTATTTCGTGCACTTTTGCGATGCTTCATTAGTTGTGGTGGAGATGGTGAGGATTGAAGCTAAAGTAATTGCTTGCTGTTTACTCATTGATTTCCCCGAGGAGATCTTCCCTCAAACACCCTAGAATTTGGAAGCATCAAGTGAGTTTTTGGAGGAAGGATGGGAAGAGTTGTAAACGCATGTTCTTCCACGAATTTTCAAGCTTTCTCCATGGAAAGTACCAACTTGGAAGAGCGTTCATTAGTTCCAGTCTTATTTGAAGACACGACAAATAGAGCAAGAAACTTTCGGTAGGACTTATTACATTCCTCGGAGTTTAAATCCTAATTCCGGATCATACTTTTTGTGGGGCAGAGCCGAGGCATTGATGCTGAACCCATCTTCATTGGACTACCCAGACAACCTGAAATACGGGGATTTAAATGGCCAGGAGAGTGAAAAAGGAACGAGGAATAACGAGAGGAATGAAGGCTGTCAAGGGCGTAATTCCCTTCGCTATGAAGGATGAGACTCTGGTAACCAAGAAAGAAAACTTCTGTTGAAATTGTAGCAAAACCGGAGGGGATTATGTGAACAAAGTCGGCTCAAGATTCTGGTCTTCCAATATTTTAGAGGTACATGTTTGTTTCTTTCATCGCAGGTGAGTGCTCAAATTAGTCAGCCTTGACTTGTTGAAGGTCTCCAAGGTCTCCAAAAGAGAGTCAGCTCCTCAAGCTGTCCCTGGAGAGGTTTTATGTGACATTGAAGATCACTCCACAATGTCATCAGGTTCACTTTGCCTTTAGGAAAGAAACGTTTCCAGGTTATAATAACGAATCTGTAAGCATAAAGCCAATATGTCCTATGTCTTCAAACTAATTGTTAATAGTGGTACAAAAACTTTCAAGGTGGTCTGGCCATGAGGAAAAAATGGGATGTCATGAAAGTGAAGGATGAATTGAGATGACAAAAATTTGGAACATCCTCATCGTCGTTCTTCTGACTTGACTTGGAAGAGGAGCCCTGGGGGCAAGAGGAGAGAAAGGGAGAGAGACACAGAGAAAATTTGGCACTCAAGTTTTTCAGTGAGGCCTGAATGAGTAAGTGAAAGAGACTCACTCACGCCGACTCTTGAGGATGAACGACCGTCGAGCAGCCTGGAGAAAGCGGTTCTTGGGAGGGAGAGAGAGAAAGAAAGAAAGAGAGATGAGGGAGGAAAGCCTCATTGGGCATATGAAAACTTTTTCCTGGCGTGATGACATTAAATGGATGGGCCTCGAAAGTGATAAGAAAGTAATACTTCAAATTGTGGATATGATGAGCGAGAGAAAGGGAAATGTTCGCTCGCCTTCGCTTGGCAAAAGTGCAAAAAAGCTACCATTTGCTGGTGCCAAAGCAGAGTGAAAATTGGAAAAGTTGCCCACATTGTAGTCGCACCTCGAATCCATTGCTCTTGTTGAAGGCTCGGAACATTCGTTTCCTTCGCTCTGAAATTGTTCCTGTACCTATCAACCTTGCACGCATTCCATGTATGTGGAACATGACATATTGAGGATCTCATCCCACATTCTGTCCAAGTCTTGGCAACTAAACTCACAACTACCAAGACACTCACAGTACACTCAAGTGACAAGTAGGTTCCACGGAGAACCTTACAATCAATTGTGGGAACATTTTTCAATGAGAGTGTGCGGCATTACTCACAAGTGTCAGAAAGACCACAATCTCATCGCTTTCAATTAAATGCTCATTAGATCGAAGAAGGTCTCTGACCTCCGATGTGCCCCCTTAAAGTCCAATTGAGGAAATGAGGCCAAGCCCTGATCCCCAATAGGTCCACGCCCATGATTGAAAAATTGAACCTGGGACGGGCTAACTTTCTTCCGCCTTCAAAACCTAGTTGGTGTGACCTCATTTCCGGAAAACACTTGGGTTTGTCATGCGAGAATGCAAATACGATGAGGAAATCGCAGTTTGGGTTCTCGAAGAGCCCGCTAGTGTCTAGTAACAAAAAGGAACTGCCAATCATTTCTTGAGCAAGATTATCTCGAGCACTACAATGGCAATCTCAAGGATGCATTTGGCCCTGGAGTGGTTTTATAAAGTCATTCTCTGGAAGCCGCTCGCCTCGTTTTATCACTCGCTCGGTTTTCTGTTATCTTTCGCGTCAAAACTTTCCTCTTTCCTCCAAACCAAACACAAGAGACTTTGAGTGGAGGTTCCAATGAGCATTTTCAACTTGAGCGTTAGATTTCAAGCCACGTCCAGATCATTCTGCACTTTAATGAGAGATTCAAGGCTCTTGATGGGAAGTAGTATAAATGTATCATTCATTAGGAGGCTTTCAGCTCCCGGAAGTAGAAAGAAGCCAAGTCCGATTTTTCGTTGCTGGGGTTTCCTACAGCCAAGACTCCAAAGTCTGGTGGTGGGAATTACTAACTGCGAACTTTCCATACCAATGGTACGTTACGTGGTATATAGGAGTTACTTAACTCCATCCAGCTTACTACTGAGATCGAGTTGGAGAGGCAAGGCCACAATTCGGAGTCACACATGGGAGAAGTGGGAACGAAAGTTGTGAATATGCACACGTTGCCAGTGTACGTAGTACTAAACTACAACTACGCAGCTAATGGAAGAATTTACCCTGTTCTGGAAGCGGAAGTCACATTTCAACAGCTCTCTGCCATATTAACCCTCAAGAAGGGACCGAATCGCATGTAGAGTACTACACAGCTCAGCTAATTGGATTTCACGGCCTTCTTGCCTATTCTCAGTTGTTCTCTTGAGCCTCTATTTTTTCCTCGAGAGCGAAAGGAAACATACAAAAGGCTTCTTTCTCAGGTGTTGCTCTGAATGGAAAGGTTGTTTATTTAGCCTCTCTTGGGAGAGCTGGAGCTCGTCAACTCAGTTGGTGGACGGTGGGTCGCCCGAATCAATGCATTTTTGCACCCTTTGAAAGTTGGGAGTCAGATGCAGATGAAAATATAGGTCCATGAGCCTCGAAGGCATCGTCAGTTCTCGTCCAATCTTTTGTGCGAGGAGTCTTGACGTCCTTTTGGGTGATTATTTATTTGAATGCATATCTTAGAAAGTAACAATCCAGCTTTTGGGAGTCTTGTGCAATTGGCATTTACAATACGAAACAAGATATCAGCCACAACGGGTTTTAGTCGTAGTTCGTTGCTTTTTTGTCACATGTAACAAGTGATTGTTCCCTCGCAGCTTTGAACGTCAGTCCGTCCCGACAAAGGTCGGTTGGCCCAGCAAATTAGGCATAACAAATCGATTTAGTGCTCTTCGCAAACCTTGAGCAATCAATGTGTGATTAATCACGTCACTTGTTGGCAGAAGAGTTTCAGTTGACATTAGCTCGGTTAAAAAAAACGAGAGAAGTAAAAACTCAGCATTGTGACCACCTTTCACAAAGAACTGAGTTGCGAAGCTTCGAATAAAGTGCAATAATCCAACTTCCACTGAGTTGACCACCCGTCCACTTCCTTTCAATATTATTGGGGTTTGCTGCCACTATGCTAAAACTTGCATTTCAATCTGCATTAGAGGCAGTCGGAGGATATTGGATTTTCATTGGCTGTTTGATTAAGTCACCCTGAAGTCGGTTTCCAGCCTGGCTTTGATGAATGTTTCAGATTAAGTGTGTGGTAGTGGGGCTAGTGGTGGTTCCTTACGTTCGGTCAAGATCTAAGAGAATCGATTTACATGGTTGAGTATCAGAGAGTTACTAGAGCTCCCCTGAAGATATGAAAACATAAAGTGCATTCTGAATCCGACGTGAAACGAGAAAGCAACCAAACTTCTCTCTCTGAAAAGTTGGCGTGAAGAAGCGTCTCTCATTTTCCTTCTAACCTTTCTGGAAGGTCGTGTTCGCCCGAGTTTCTGAGATTTTGCAAGCAAACAAATCAGAAAATCATGAGAAAATCCCCAGGCCAATCCTTTCGTTGTCCTATTTTGAATACTCAGCTCTCATCAAACTCTCAGGAGACAAGGAATATCTCTTGTTCCCGTATATTGACGTGTCTGAATAGAAACGATCATATTCGAAAAGGAAGGTCTTGTGCCTTTCCTACTACTATAAATATGGATCAAACTTTGTCCATTTCCAATTGCAGTTATCAAAGAGAGTGAGCACTTTGCCAGTTTGAAAAAAGAGGAAGAGAGTATGCCCTAGTTCTCCATTGCTCTTTGTGTCCCTGCAATCTTTGAAATTGAATCCGGGCAAAAGTTTCCGTGCACATTTCCAAAGTTGAAGTGATCCGTGAATACTATTATGCGAATGCTTCCCTTACCAGAAAACAGGGACATTCCAATCAGAGCCATGAACAACCAGCGTTCCCACATCCTTGAGGTGGTGGTTTGGAACATGCTTCTCTTCGTCACTTGAACTCCTCTGGAACAAATGAACATGGTGTGGCAAACACAAAGTCAGTTGATCAAAAGCTAGTTTTGCATTTCATTCCTAGAACAAGTTCCCCTTAGCTTTTGATAAATGAACTCGGGCACACTGTGAGGTTGTTTTGTTTGGAAAGGTTGACTTGTTCCGGTGATGATGAATTGTCACTTTCTGCTTCGTCTTCTTCTGACTTGAACTTCTTGGGAGGGAAAGTTGGACTTCCGCCTGTCTATTCCGTCTTCGTTGGCAGGAAAGTTATCCACTGTTTATCTAAAATATAGGTCTGTTCTGTCGAAGAAGCTCTCAGAGAGCCATCACAATATTTGAAAACTTTACTATTGCTCCTGTCTTGAGAGGGGCATGTCTCCCTCCGTTCACTCTTCACTTTCACAAATATTCACCCTGTAAGTTTGAGTACTTGTTCGTCTTAGTTTTTTTTCTTTTCCAAGTTGAGAAGACAACACGTCACTCCAACCATTCGACTACTGAAGGAATGGTTCCAACCTGCTCAGAAAGATCCAGATGTCAAGTTGTCAATTCAATCGCGTCTGCGTCAGATGCAATTTCAATCCTGGAACAAGAACAACAACAAAGAGCAAAGTTAATAGGAAATGCAGAGCAAAGATATTTGAATTGTCAGAGTTTCTGGATTTGCTCAATACCCTTGAATGCATTTAAAAGCTCGTTAAACATGTTGAAAGAAAAACATACTTCAATATGACAAGATGTCAAGGGAAACCCAATGATGATTGATCATTGTAGGAGAAACACTTCATTACATTGGGTTGAAGATGTGTGTTTTCTTTCTCAGGAAAGCTTTCTAGTTAATGTACTTTTGTAACAATCCGCAACTTTTTCATCCTCTAATCTTTGGCATCTTGCAAAGAGTTTGCGGAATTTTGCCAATTTTTCCAACTAAGTACTTTTGATACTGGCTTATGGTGAAGGAATGGATCCTTCGGTTGCTTATTGGAAATGCCAATAAAGTTTGCGTTTTGAACGTTCAATAAGTTTCATTAGAGCACATGTTGAACTGAACAGATTAAAAAATTCATTCAAAGTATTGTAGGAAATCTTCTTCCGGTGATTTATTGGTTTTATGAGACATCCAAGAATCTTCTTGTTTTGATTTCGACCGCCTTTCCTTATTAGGTTCTCTCTTACAGTAGTTTCTCGCTTGACGTCAAAAACACTGGTCCAAAGCATGTTGTCCTCCTCCATCTCAGAGCTGTTTTTGGGGTGTTGGTTGCAACATTTTGTCCGGCATCTAACACTAAATATCAATTGGATTCCCAAAAAGCGTGTCCTTGGCAGGGTTTCCAATTCATCACCGAGGCCACCAAACAAACAAAGTAGTACGCAGGCTGTGATATGAGTGAGGTTCGGTTTTACGCACGCAAACAAACGTGGTGGCGCCTAACTCCTTCTCAAAGAGCCTCGGAAATGGCCTTCTTTGGAGGAGGTGGTGAACCTCACCCACCTCTCCAGGTCTTGACGAACTCCCAAACACCCACCCGCACGGCCTTTGGCCTCTTGTGAGTGAGTGAATGTCTCGTTCTTCGTGTCCTTTGCTCGGGGAAGAAAAAAAGCTGGTGTCGGATATTTGGGGGGTCTTGAATAGGATCACGAGGAAGTCAATGGCTCCCTGTGACGTAAATCCTATTAGAAAACTAATGTAGAAGGCTCTTTCTTCCACACGACGTCGACTAACATTTTGAGCACGGAGAAAGAAAGTCCATTCCCTTGGGACTTATCAACAGATATGATAACATCGAAACGAATGGACATTGAAGAAATGTGACTGAGACATGGACTTTTCCACATTGAATACTAGTTGCGTTTGAATAATCGCTCAAAATTTTAGTCGACATTTGATAAAAGGGAATTTTTTCTAGGTTGAATACATGTAAAAACTTTTTTGCTTGAAAATACTAACCATTTCAAAAAGAGCTTATCCATTAGCACGGTGTGCTCCATTCAGAACTCCAGTGTCTCTGTTTTTTAAGTGTTTCTAAGTGCATCTAAAACCTATGGTAAGTGTGAAAAAATTGAAAAGCTGGAGCCGACACCACATTTAATATTCAATATTGGAAAATGTAACTCTACAAAGTACGTCCTTCCCAATCCAATTGAAAAGGTCTGGTCCTATCTAAAAAAAGGTCATTCCCACGCTTGCTCAAAGTGATCTGTTTGATTTGATGATAGGAGTAAGCTGGTCACTGATAAGCCCATAGGTTTGGGAGTGCGAGTTAATTTCGGAGACAAAGTGAGTAGTAATTATGAATGAAAGCCCCCCTAAAAGAAGCTTATGGTGTTGCACGAAAAGTTTAGAGGAAAACAGTTTAATTGTTGAGAGTAATTAACACCGATAAGCGACCACACGCGAGTGCTCCCCAACTAAACATGAAAGCTGGACAACGCAAGTGGAACTTTCGCCATGATTTCGACGGAGCTCTCATGGGAGACCCGACACTCTTGAATTCTCACTTTTGTACAAAGTGAAGGCCAACCACTTTGGACTTGGGGAGAGCTAATTTCAGCACGGACTTGACATTGATTTTACTGGAAGTGGGCTGACAGCGAGAACCCACTTCTAACAGCCTCTCGAACGCTCGACAACGTCAGGCGGTTGAATGTTTCTAAATGAGTGTTTACCCTCAATGTTAGCTTGGTTACACTGAACAACACTAGATCAAAGTCAGTTAGTTCATGGTGAAGTCAGCCTCCTTGGAAAGGCTGAGGCACATGCCATTACAAAGCAGATTCGAGGGATCACTTCTCTAGAAAGTAAGAAGGTCTCCGAGGAAGAAGAAAAACTATCAGCCTTTCTTATCTAGATTGATATCCTGGCATGAAAGCCCAAAGTTCGAATCCCCTTTTCTTCTTTCCCAAGGACCACATTCAATTTCACAAGACGGGAATGGGATCTGTAGCGATGTTCACGTCACGTGTTAAGCATACCAAGTACCCAACCGGTCCTATGAAGATGAAGTCTAACCATACTTACTTCCTGTTCCATTGTTTGATTTTGCCGCCAAATAATGGGTACGGTTTATTATTGGATATGAACGTTGAGGGTAATTTTTTCACGGATAGAACTCTTCAAAGCTTCGATGGCAACTGGTTTGCCGAGTCGGAGAACCACCAAATAAAACCTCCGAAAAGAGCGAACGGACCACTCGATGGTCGGAAAGGAGAATAAGGCAAGAGCGGAGCGGAGAACGAGAGGGAAACGCTTTTTCCCTTCTTCAGAACCACTATAATCAGCGTGGCCATTAGTTTCTCTCTTCATAAAATTAATCTAGCCATTCAGTTCGGCGTCAAAATACATTTTGTCCCTAGTTACCCCTCATTCGTGATTAAAAGATTTACTATCTCATGGATCAACAACTCGGAAAAGCCGGATTCGGCCACCCTGATTTGAATGAGCCAAGTGAGTAGTGAGGTTTCAGAAAGGGCAGAAGCGAACGCGGCGGCCTTGATCCGCCGGGAGAGTAGTTCATGTACACACTAGAGGACACTACAGGGGTTTGCAAAATAAGGCTCCCTTGTGGAAGACTCTGAAGAGAACCTCTTGGAAGGTGAGTAACCAGAGTGGATGGGGGTCTTTCAACGAGGATGGGCATCGATTTCCCATGGTCGGGAGGTTATTTTTGAGTTGCGTCCAACATTGGCAATGACTTCCAATGGCCAAACTTCCTTGGATATCAGTCGGGGTGATAAAAAACATGTGTTTGTGGCAACTTTTGTGAGCATGTATGAGCAAGGGGAGGTCCTCACATGTCTGAGGAGCTGTTTCCTTTTAGCTCAGCAAGAGACTGGCACAATTTTGGAGAGCATGTAACACGGAAGGACAATAGATGAACAGTGTTAAGTAAATGAATGTTCTCAGAGGTACTTTAACCTCTGGGAGAAATTTCCCTCCCCAAGACGGTCTAAACATCCCGTTTTCAATGGGAGCAATTTCAGCTGAATTAAAATGGAAATTCATCCAAGAAGCAACGACTTGGTTCAAATCTTCCAAATGGCCACTGAATCGGTGAATTCAATGGTAAGGGGTGAATATTTTCGGGCAAAAAAAAGGTATGCCCTTCAATACGTCCACTCTAAAGAAACGGCTACAATAGAAAATAAATGGCAAGTGAAATGACCAAAAAGCTCAAAACCTCTTCTCGTTTTCAGGGAGTCCCAAAATTTTTGCCTCGTTCCGTTTCAGATCCAAAATCTTTGATCTAGTTTTTATTTCAGAAATTTAGAGCCTCTTGTTTTTGGTTTTAGTATCTTCTTTATAACAACTTTGGTTTGCTTTTATAAATGGTATGATTAACGAGGATTTTCTTTCACTTTCTTTAAATTTGCTAAAACCTTATGTTTCAAAATTTACCCCCGTAGTTATTGTGTGCAGATTATATGTCCCTAGACCGTAATTAGTAACTTCTGAATCCTGAAAAAACTTCCCATCATTCTGCGATTTTTGCCAGTAAAACAGAACTCACCACTTTAATAGAACACTTTGAAGTCAGGTTACCCTTTTCACTTTTTGATGCAAACTACGAAACACACGGATTAATTAGTTTCAAAAGGCACAAAATTGTAGAGTAAGAATTTGCGAATTCAACTTGACAAAAGAAAAACAGAAGGGCGTGGAGGAAATTGCCGACAAAATAAGGTATCACTCAAAATTTGGCATTCCGATGACATTTCCATCAACTCCTTCATTGCTAGAAGGTCTTTGAAATGGCAAAATTTCTAAATGAAATCAGTTTTTACTTTTGAATTTTGCAGCACGAAAAGTATTGCTCATTCAACTGGCAGGCTTTGATTTCGGTTTTCATAAATTCCTCTTTTGTCTCATTATTAATCGAAAGTGGGCTTTGATTGGTTTGTGTGAAAAAGTATTTTTTTAACTTAAAAAAATGCTCATGTAAGTTCGTGGTCTGTTATTACAAGATACCTTATTACGATCTCTTCAAAATTGAAAGAAGTACTATACCTATATTCAATCCCTGGGAACTTCAAGCCTGCTCTTCGATCCTCACGTTAACTTTCGTGCGTTTGTATCTCGGTATTCACGGTGCGTTTTTGATTTCAAGAAGACATGTTTAAATTCCAAAAACTTATGAGACCACTTTTGCGATGTGAATGCAATGCCGAACATTTACTTGTATTCGTTTAAATAAGTCACGGACAAAGCATTTTTATTTTACTTAAAAATAAATATTTGAAAAATCACTTTGATAAAATTCTTAGATGATCTAATGTTGTTCTCAAATATGATGGAAATCTATTTTCAACAGCCTCTTTGTTGGGCATCCTCTAAGGACCAAACAAGAGGGTTTTTACATCAATTTAGACCAACGGCTAAGTAGATTTCGACAATATTTTAGGTAGACACAACCACAAGACTACTTGAGGATTGGATTGAAGAAAATGTTCAAACACCTATCTTCAAGTATTTTTAAGTGACCTTTTAGCGTTTTTTCCCGTGACCTAATTAGCAGAATTCAAATTCATATGCCGTATTACATTAACACCTCAAAGTGGTCTCAAAAGTTTTTGGAATTTAAAAAATGACTTCTTGAGATCAAAGAAACACCGTATAATATTAGTCCAGCTACGCACTAAGAATGAAGTTTCACTCCTTGCCCATCATTAGATTTCTTTTTGAAGGCAAACATTAGCAATTGACGTCACCAAAGTAGTAAATAGGGTCAAGTTTGCGAAAATTGAAATTCCCAAAAAATACGTTGAACTTCCTAATATTTAATGAATATGCCAACTCAAAATCAAATTTGAAATCAACTGAACAAGAAAAACAAGTTCAATTAACTCAAAATGTATGCCAATAGACTCTTACATTGGTTTAGCAATACTCTCTCAGCTCGATTTGAACCAAATAAAGCATTACAAAGCACATCATAATGTTCGATACAAGGAAGCATCTCTTCTAAAGTGTCTCAGATTGCTTTTCGCTTTAGATAAAGAGAATCTTCAACTGGATCTTCAAGACAAGCATCAATTCCTATCATCTCAAATGGAACCGATATTTTTTTTTGTCGCTGACAAAAGGAAAAAGAAGTTCTATTTTTGATCGGCCTTGCTATGCTTTATTTGTCAATTGTAAAATTACTTCACATAGAAACCCCTCTGTGAGAAATGATCCCATGCAAACCTTTATAAGGTGTCAACAGGCTTACCTTCTTTGGGAATTCCCTCGAATATGACGTTAGGGCCCAAAAGTAAGCCTTTCAGATGGATTCTGATGCTATTTTTAACTTTTCCGTTTGTCAGTATGTATTCTCTCACAAAAGAAGCAAATAAAAGAGAAGAGCTACACTCGAGGAAATTGCCCTCATTTTAGCTAACTCTTCTTGACCCACATAACCAGGTCACATCAACGTAATTAGTTCTTTAAAGGAAGGGACTAATTCATAATATCGATCTACTTGGAACGAGATTCTGTCATGATTTGCACTTTTCTTTTCCTCTCGAGAGGTAGTCTCTGCCAAAGATTTTGCGTAGGTTTTACGAGACTACTCAACTACGGTTGTAAAAACGATTGATTTCTAGCCACGAAACACCATTTCTTGTCATTAAAGCTCTGTTTGTGAGAATTTGTCACTATGCATTTTTTCAACTTTTCTAGATTTGGTTTGATCAGTCAGGATATGATTTAACGACAAATGAGGCCTAGAAAAATAACGTTTTACACCTGGAATTACTGTTATAAATGATTAGCTCACTTGCATTGTTTGAAATTGGTTCTCACGTTATCGTCTTTGTACTTGAATGTTCTGATCATTGAGTTTCAAGATCCACTTGGTTCATTTGTTCTCGCCCTTGAGCTCAAAAGGAGAAATTATTCACGTGAGTTGCGTTGCATAAAAGGAGGAAAATGCATTCTCATGCTTGAGACCTTCGCCAAATAGGAGAAATTTTGCAAATGAAGGAGCCCCCAAAGACAAAAACGAACACTTTAATTAGCTTCATTGGTCTGATATAGAACAGGAATCATCCACTGACTCCAGTTGATTGTTTTGTAAATAGGAAAAAGTTCAAGCAAAGTTGCAAAGCCACAGCTTGCTAAATATAGATGTAAATCAAGCCGTTAATTGAATTGGGCTAAAATTTGCATGAGAAAGTTCTCAATTTTACTTTTTAGTGATATTTTTTTGTTTCAATTCTGGCGGAAGGCCGTATTTGGAAGAAAACATGAAGAAAATAGTGGAACATGATTGTTGCATTTGAGTACTTGACTCAACGTCGGTACATTAAACATCTTATTTTTGCTCTCATTTTAGCATTTTAGATTTATCATGGAGGGTCAAGTTAGATATGAAAAGAATCTTTCATTCCAGTCAAAAGATAAAAATGCATATTCGAGGTTGCGTATTTTCACCTAAAGTTCCGCAAAATATTTTTTTTTTTCAGTCATGAAAAGTATTCCCGACACCTAATACTGTATTTTCTTCGATACCTCATCAAATAAATTTACAAATAAAATATTTTCATCTTATACTACCCATCACCTTCAAACAAACAAGCCCACATTTATCATAATTTATGACACGGAGTCAGGCTGATTCTTGAGTCTCTCCGTGATCGTAACAAACACTCCACGTTGGTTGCCCGAATCTGTCTGGAATTCAGGAGCCAATCGACTTAGCCTCTCAATTTGGGCAGCATTATGGACACCAAGTTCAGACATATCGTTGATGCTCAAACGCCGAATCTCGTCCAGGTTTGGTTCTTCGGCACTTTCAATCTGGGCAACCGTTACTGGGAACGGAGTGGTTGAAGTGGGAAGAAGAAGGGTGTCAAACTGATCCACAAACCAGTCATCAAGAATTGCTAAATATAACATAAAACGAAACTATTTTGATTAAAATCTTGGAAAAAATAGATGGATTGTCTTAAACTTACTGCTGGCCGGATTTTGGGTTGTATCCATATCTTGTTCGAGGGTTCCTTCCGATTCGTCCACGTTGCTTCTTGGACTTGGCTTTTCTGAGTTACGTCTCTCCCGCTCAACAGGATCCGTGGAATGGTGCAAGGAAAAGATCGTTGAGAGTAGATCCTCAAATGAGGTGGTGGTGTTGAAGACTGTGAAGTAATCATTGACCTCAGTGGAGGTCATGTCTCCAAAATCTCCCCTAACACTTGGAAACTCATTCCCTTGGGGCTCCGATGGTTTCGTCTCATCCAAACTTCTCGAATCTACAACGGGCGCCATCGGAGTAGAACCGGCTAATTGATCAGGAATAAGGGTGACCGAAAACCCTTCTTGAACGTTGATGGTCACTTTGGAGATTTGTTCAGGTTCCTCATCAAGAGCCTCAGAGCTTCTAGTTTGCCGACCGGTGGTTGAAGGCACTTGCGAACTATGTTCCGTTGCAGATTCATTGTTCATTTGTGTCGTGTTATCGAATAGTTCGTAGTATTCATAATATTCCTCTGTGACATTATTGGCCAAATCTGGATCGTCGGACTTAATGGACTCGTCCAAAGGAGCCGATGTGGTTAGATTGGAATCAGTTGTCCCGATGGAATCAGGAGAATCGTCCACATAATCCACAGTGGTAGCCAAGGGAGTTGGAACGGAACTGGAACGTGGGAGAGGTTGGGTGGAAGTGTTTGTAGGTTCCGTGAAGTTTCGAAAGTCATACACGTCTTCATTCGTCTGGTCCTCCGGAAGCATTTCTGTGTAATCGGTGTAATCTTGGGTTGAGTTTTGAGCATTGTGCTCATCCGACGAAGATGTGTTCATTAGCTCATTTGGAAAAATAGTAGTGGCTTCACTTGAGTTTCGAGCAATGTCCTCATCGGACAACGATGTGCCCGTTGCCTCATGTGGAAACATGGTGGTGGCTTCAGTTGATGAAGAGCTGTCATTTAGTGAAGGATTCACCATGGCGTCTGAACTTGGTTGGAATGTGGTTTCGGGCTCTAAAGTTGTTTTATAGGATTCAGGTTCCATATTGGTTGTTTGAGTAGCTTCATCTGTTTCAGAAGTGTTCGTTGAAATGGTACTGGCAGTTGTCACACCGTCTTCATGGTCATTCGAATTCTTGTTCACAACTAATGTTGAGTTGGAGAGCTCACCTTTTGGGGTCGCAATGCTGTCTTGAGATGGTTGGCTGATAGTTGTTCCGTTGAAATCTTCGCTGAAGCTTGCAGATGATGACCCTTCTAAAGGCATTGGAGTGGTTAAATTTGCCTCTACTTCAGAGGTGGTGAAAGGAGAGGAGGTTGTGAATGTTGAATCAGTTTGGTTCGCTTCCAAATTTTCGTAATAGTCTGAATCATCACCTTGGTCAGATGAAGTTGAGTTGACGAAGTTAGTTGAACCTGGACTAAGAGTAGTCATGTTTCTTTGATTATCTTCATCTAAATTTGCTGTTGTAGAAGAAGAATCAGAAGATGTAGAACTTGACGCATTCGAATCAGTATTCTCATCCATTGGTGACGTCGTTGCTATTATTTGTATGGTTGTGTTAGCGTCCTCCGGAATAGTGGCATTGATTTCTTCATAATAATCCGCACTTTCAGTGGCATTGAGATTCAAAAAAGTTGAAGGATTAGAGGTATCCTCATCGATAGACTTGGTGGAGGAAGTTGACTCAAACTGTGAAGACGTTACGTTTTCCGTTGTCTCATTTGTGGATGTTTCAATGGATACTGGATTATTTCCAGGGGTGGAAGCATATGGATTGCTAATTGCTGGGTCATTGGTTTCAGTAGTTTCAAATGATGTGGTGCTCAAATCTGCATAATAGTCTGAGGTATCATCAGAATTGTTAGAGTTGTCAAAATCTGGAGTTGATATGATGTTAGATTTTGTTGTAGTGGTAAATTGTTTTGTGATGCTTGAAACTGTTGTAGAGGCTAGTGATTGTGTGGAATTGTTATCATCTCCAGATTGGTCAGTCCCAAATGATACCGATATCGTGGTGTTGTTAAATTCGATGTTCGTATTGTTGACTGTAGATTCTTCATAATAGTCTGAATTGTCCTCAGCGTAAGATTCGGGAAAGTCCTCAGAATCTGGACTTGACGTTGTTGGTGATCTTGTCGTTCCATTGGAGAAATTTGTTCTGTTTGAGATGGCTGTGAATGTTGAAGGAGATTCAGTTGACGTCGTTGAATCCAAGTTTACTTGTAATTCGGTAGTGGTGGATGTTGATTCTGTTTTGGTGTGATTCACTCCGAATTCGTCATAGTAGTCTGAATCATTTTCTCTGGTCGAGTTAGTTGAATTGTCGGCGCTTTCAAAATTAGGACTTGTACTTTCTGATGCCTCTGAACTTATTTTTGCCTCTTTCACTGAGGTTGTTTCAAAGGCCTTAATGGTCGTCGAGGGTGTAGAAGAATCTGAGGAAATTGTACTAACCCAGATCGCAACTGTGTTTGGTTCCAATGTTGTGGTTATCCCACCAAATGTTGCATCAGTATTCTTACTGAATTCAGAACTGATATGGGAACTCGGAGTCATTGTGGACCCAATGCTTGACCAATAAACAGTTGTCGTGTCCAACTTTTCGGAAAATGAAATTTCTTCGTCTGTAGAACCTTCTTCTTTTTGAATTTGGGTTGTGAAATGAGGCTCTTCTGTTGTTGCGCCAGTCAGATTCATTGGAGATTGATCCGGATCTGTGTTAAAAGGCTCTGACGTTGTGAATTCGTGAGAAGTAGAGTTACTTCCATCTGAGCTTTGCTCCAAAAGTGGGGATGACTCTGAAGTGACAAGCGAGCTCTGAGTTGTCGAATTGGTTTCCCATTCTTCATAATAGTCTGAGTTCGTTCCTTGGTCCAAATTAGAGACGGTTATAGATTCTTCTGATGGTGGATCAGTAAATCTTTCAGTGTCTGAACTTGTTTCTCGTGGCAACAGATCGTTGGTTGTTCCTCCAGATGGTCCATCAGAGGTTGTTTTTTGAGTTGAATCTGATCTTGAACTAATCTCCGACATAGTAACTACAATGGGTTTTCGAGAGACAGTAGTTGATGCCAAATCTGTGACTTGTTTATCGGAAGATGAATAGCCAATCGTGGTGGTTGAGGATGTTTCATGGGGAATTTCTGACGTAACCGTGAGGAAAGCTCGTGAAGTCGATGCAGGGGTTTGATTGTCACGAATACTTGTTGCATTTCCATCTATTTGCTCATAAAAGTCGGAATTATCTTCATTTTCATATGTGCTATGCTCTGCAGAATTAGCACTTGTAGCTACAATTTCTTTTGATCTTTGGGTGGAAGTGTCACTCACATAAGAGGGATAAGAGGTTCGGTTCATATGCGCAGTTGTTGAGAAGGAGACGGTTGCATTTATGGTTGGGGTTGCACTTGATGACACAGTGGCCGTGCGAGAAGAAATTGAAGTTTCAGACAAAGTAGTCGCCATATATGTTATGAATGGAGTCGTGGCCGGTGTTGAAGTTGTGATTGTAGTTGTAGTTGGACTGTTAGTTTTGGAAGAATCTGCCGTTGTAGTTAATTTTGTAGCTTTTGACGAAGTTGTGTCCAAAAAGGAATTACTTGCTTCTGGATTTGTTATTGCACTTGAATTTGTTGTTGCAACTGGATTTGTTGTTGCACCTGAATTTGTTGTTACATTTGAAGTTGATGTTGCATCTGGAGTTAATGTTGCATCTGGAGTTGATGTTTCACCCGGATTTATTGTTGGATCAGGAAAAGTTGTTGCATCTGGATTGGTTGTGGAATTTAAAGTGCTGGTAATTTCTAAATTAGTTGTTTGTGAATTGCTTGTGGTCTCTAGATTGGTTGTTTTAAGTGAATTGTTTGTGCTATCTGAATTGGTTGTTGCATCTCCTTTGATTGTTGTACCAAAATGGTTTGGTGTAAGTGATTTTGTTGTCGCATCTGGATTGGTTGTTGCATATGGGTTGGTTGTTGCTTCCGAATTGGAAATTACATCTCCAATTGTGACTAAATCGTTTTTAGCGTCTGAGGTTGATGTAGCTAATTTTGTTGTTGTAATTGAATTAGTTGTTGACTCTAAATTGGCTGTTGTATCTGAGTTGGCTGTTGATTTTAAATTGGCTGTAGTATTTGAATTGGTTGTTGACTCTCGACTGGCTGTTGTACTTGAATTGGTGGTTGACTCTAGATTGGCTGCTGTATTTGAATTGGTTGTTGTACCGTGAATGCTTGTACCTTGATTTGAAGTTGTGGTTATTGCTGCAGTTGTGGTTCTTTCTGTGGTTGCGGTTGCTACTGTTGTTGATGTTTCTGTGATTGTGGCTGTAATTATGCCTGTAGTTGTGGTTGTTGCTGTAGTTGAGGTTGTTGCTGCAGTTGTGGTAGTTGCTGTAGTTGCTGTAGTTGTTGTAGTTGCTGTAGTGGCGGTAGTTGCTGTAGTTGTTGTAGTTGCGGTAGTTGTTGTAGTTGCTGCAGTTGTGGTAGTTGCTGTAGTTGTTGTAGTTGTGGTTGTTGCTGTAGTTGTGGTTGTGGTTGTTGCTGTAGTTGTGGTTGTTGTTGTAGTTGTGGTAGTTGCTGTAGTTGTGGTTGTTGCTGTAGTTGTGGTTGTTGTTGTAGTTGTGGTAGTTGCTGTAGTTGTAGTTGTTGCTGTAGTTGTGGTTGTTGCTGTAGTTGTGGTTGTTGCTGTAGTTGTGATTGTTGTTGTAGTTGTGGTTGTTGCTGTAGTTGTGGTTGTGGTTGTTGCTGTAGTTGTGGTTGTGGCTGTAGTTGTGGTTGTTGTTGTAGTAGTGGTTGTTGCTGTAGTGTTGGTTGTTGCTGTAGTTGTGGTTGTTGTTGTAGTTGTGGTTTTGGCTGTAGTTGTGGTTTTGGCTTTAGTTTTGGGTGTTTTACTTTCAGTTGATGCTTTATTTGTGGTGGTTGAGGTTTTTGTTGACGTCTTGGTTGTTGTAGTTGTCATTGTCGGCAATTTTGTGATTGTTGTGTGAGAAGTGTGCACTGTTGATTTTTCTTTCGTATTGTTGTTTGTGCCTGGTTCAATTGTTGTCTTTGTGTTTGTTAGCGTTGTTTTTGCCGAATTTACAATTGTTGGCCTTGATGTTGTTAACAAATCAGGATGTTTTGTTGTTGATTTGCGAGTCAGTAGTGGTGTTTTTGTGGTTCTTACAGAAATGCGAGGAGTGGTTCTAATTGATCCTGGAAAATTCTAATTCAATTATTTTCTATCAAAATTATCTTTTTCATTAAATTTGATAGTTTTTTGTGAACTTGACAAAATCAATGAAACTGGATCTCGATGAAGATAGTTTTATTGGGTCACATTCAATTCGAGTATTTTGTCAGCAATATAGAGCAAATACATAAATGATTCATTATTTGGATTGGAACTCGAAGTACTCATTGTACTGAATGAATTGTTGATAAATGTTATTGGAGCAAGTGTCGTATTGGTTTGAAAGCGCTATCTGATTGATGGGTTTCTCATTTCCGCAAATTTCCATTTAAGCAAATTTTTGGAGATGCGGGGTTCATTTTTCTTTTTCGATAATTGCGTGCTTTTGCAGTGATCGTTGAAGCCAAGATGAGCATTTGTCCATTCAACCTCGTCACCAGATGAAGATCAAATTTTCAAGTTGGCTTCTTCCTTAATTCGACTTATAAGGTGTCGCTGCTGGGTGAATTTTGTCCTACAAAAAAGTGAAATCATTATTGAATATCAAGGCCAAATCCAATAAAAAGGAAATGTTTTTGTCGAGTAGAGAGCCGATTATCTCTTTGGTTTACCTCCAAAGTCATCCGCATTCACGGCATCTCCCTCAGTCAAGTCAGGGCCAAAAGGAGCTAGAACAGTTTGTTCAGAAAAATAACGATCAATATTTACTACGCCTTAAAATATTTGCTTATGAAATTCGAAACCTACAGTCTCCGCCCCCGAATCCGAGATTAAAGTCAAATTTAGAGTCCCCGTCCATGTTGCCTGTTAAAATGAAAATATGCTTGTTACTTGGTCAAGATATCCTCATTTTAAGGACAAAACCATAATTAGTGAAAGAATGCATCCGCGGAAGATGCTTCTCCACCAATTCAATTAATACATATTTTAAACACAATCGAGTAGGTACAATGTCAACGTGATCCAGTTTCAATGAGGCACTTGTGTGGCAAGTCTTATACAAACTTACCCTTGCCAGCTGAAAGAGCCTTGTTCATTTCGCAACAAGTCTTGGACATTTCGTGGTGATAATACTCGGGCAAAAGGTTGTGTTTCACAGTGGTGTTACAGTATTTATGATTCACTCCCGATGGGCAAAGACATTCCCAGGGCTCGGTACAGTAACCTTCTGAGGGACAACCCGGATATTTGATGCATTCGTTGCAAGTCTCGCCTTTGTAGCCGGGATAGCAGATGCATTCATCGGTGGAACCGTTTTCGTTGGTGCAGAAACCATGATCCATATTGCAACCTTAAACGATGGGACAAGAACAGGGTTGAGGTGTGGGATCTGCGAACGCTTTTTGATTCTCAGTTTGGGGGGTACCTTTCTTGCAGATGGGACAGTCACAGAGGGATCCCATCCAACCTTCATTGCAAGTACACTCCAAGGGACTTGTACGACAATGGCCGTTGAGACATCCAGGTAACTTGATGCATTCATCACAGAGTTGCCCACTCCAGCCGTCCTCGCAACTGTAATCGGAAGCACAAATATCTAACGACCTTCAAGAGGGCGGAATATCAAGTATCTTACATGCACTCTTGAGGGTCCACGCAATATCCGTTGGCACAGCCTTCCTTGCAGACGGCTGAAATAAAAGATTCAATGTACAAAAGCAAAGCATCCGGCCTTTCCTGTCGTGTAAATCGTATGCATTGAATAGAGCTGACCAAGTTCTAAAAATAACCTCGATGAAGGTGTATCCAAAGCGAAGGGTTGAATAAAGTAAGCTGTACTCGTTCACAGAAACAAAGGAGTCATCTTTCGACCTTTTCAATGAACTTTAGAAAATGCCAGACCATCAGGTATCATTCCAATTTGCAAGCACTTGCTGATTCTCAATGAGAAGCCCTAACTTACAAAGTCAAATTGACTCTTAACAAACGCCAGAACTGTCTTGTTTCAAACAAAAAAAAAACATTTCCTTGATTCTAGAATCACTGAAAAGGTGGCCAAAGAGGTTGGAAACGAACAAAATCACTCTCTTTACGACCAATTGCTAGTTAAAACTTTTTCCAATTTCAATACATATGATCTTAAAACCAATGATTTAGACTTATAGTATTAAACACAATAATAAGAGGGCTTAACTTTAAATCCCCCAAGCTTAGCAGAGCCAGAGTATTAACAGTTTTTTTTCTCTCCAACCTAAAGCCGCACTTTCATGAAGAAAAATGAGAGAATGTCTTTCTGTTCCACCTCTTCGTAGTCAACTCAATTATGGAACTTACGGATATCGCAACTAGCTCCAGTGTATCGAGATGTGTTCCGGCAATTGCACTCAAAGGCATCGTTACAGGTTCCATCCAGACATCCCGGAAGTGGGATACACTCATCGCAAGCAACCCCATCCCATCCCACCTCACAGGCACAAACATTGGGTCGGACACAATCGCCGTGTTGACAAGTTTTGGTCACATCGGCCTCAGTGGTCCTGAATTGGCACACGGGAGTGCGGCAATGATTGGCGGGTTCGGACCAACCCGACAAACAGATCATCTCGTTGTCATCGTTACAAATGTAGTGGTCCGTCTCCTGTACAGAGAAGTAATGGTTCTTGGGAAGGTTTGTTCCATGGTTGAGGAAGAGTAGAGGGAACTTACCCGGAGGTTTTCGGCCAAACAAGGCATGTCATCATGGACCAAAGGGGTTTGTCTTCGGTTAATTTGACCGGCTTCGGCCAAATGAGCCACCAAACTCAATCCAACCAATACAGCGAACATCGTTATTCTTCTTCTGGAGAGGAGACTAAAGCCAATGATTACCTCCAACGAAAGTGAAGAGAACCAAAGAAGCTCAGTGGACTTACGAGTTGATGGAAGGTTTTCAACTGACTATTCACTTCCAAAATCTGTCCTTTAAGTATGTTGAGCTGGTGAACAATTTCGGATAAGATTTATCCTCTGCCAATTCAACACATATTGTATTACAGTCGGTATTAATGGACCTCTTGGTGTGGAAGGCTACATACCCCGCTATTTATGGGCTTGAGAGAATGATTAGGCCTTAAACAACATAGCTAAATCGCCCGATCCGCGAGTTTCCTGGCTAATTTATGGGCCTTGATGTCTGGGAGGCTTTAATCGTTCCATTTCAGATGAGGTTTCTTTTGCACCTCAATGATGAACTGGGCTCCAAAAGGACTTGGAGATTTTGAATGCGGAAGATCTATTGCTGACCCTAAAGTTTTGTTAATCCACTACTGGAGATTGAAGTTCGATCCTGAGTCATGAATATTTAAATCTGCCAGATCATCGCTTTCATTCATTCCCTTTTGGCTCCCCTGGTGGTCTGAAAAGCAAAAGAGGATTGGAAGTTCAAGCTGCATATTTTTCCTCAAGATGGAAAACTCTTGATTGCCTCTGTTGACTTTGGAGATCAAAGATTATTGAACATCGGGAGGGCAATTTCGAATTTGTCTTTCACTAACAACTTCAAAGAGAGCGTGGCAAACATGTTGACAAGGCTTTTTGGCTCGAACGGCTTTGATAGGGCGTTGTGGGCATTAAACATTCATGCGTCCTAAAAATGATTATCGAGTCAAGGATAAAAGAAGTCTTGATCTAAATTGGTCCTTAACATCGTGACGTGTCCATTTCTTAAATTTGAATTTTTCATTTTTGTCGAGAGTTTGGACCAGTGCGAAGAAAAATGATCATTTCTCTGACTAACATTCTGCAATTAGTCTTCAAAACATTTGAATCTCAACTAAATGTTACAGAGAGGAATATTTGATTACTCCAACTTGGCAAATTTGCATTTGAAAAAACATGGAAAGCCGTTCCGTTGTTTCAAACATTCGTTCAATCCATGTTGAAAACTGGGTTGGTACGCGTCACTAAGGCAATTTTGTAATCCACTATTAGCTCTGTATAAATACTTTATCTCTCAACTCTATGGCCAGAGTTGTGGTAAAAGGTCAATCATTTATACCAAAAAGCGACAATTAATGTGAGTCACAATGGTGGTAGAGTAGTAGTAAAGCAACTTTGAAAGCGGAATTGTTTTTAGTAAAGGGCATCTTTCTTGGAAAGCTTTTATAAAATTGCTTTACATTTAGAATTGCATTGATTTACCTGAAATCCGAAACTATTGCAAAAGGCAGCATGAATAAAATTGTGCAGGAAAGTTTAATTTGGCTGATCCTTTTGCCACTTTTAGTGCAGAGCGGCTTCTAAAATAAAAAAAATAACTCTATTCAAGCCATTGACATGTACAATACAGGCAATATTCTTATATCCAACTTTATTGAAGTTCATTAACCAGATAAGGTAAAGCATTAGTTATATTTGAAGCTGCATCTTGATCCATGTAACAAATCTCCTCTTCATTTCTTTCATGTGCACTGAAACCATTCTAGTCAACTCACCTGTGATACCACAATATAAGTTGTCTATTGTAACGTTTTTTAACATTTGACATGTCACTTCAACCAGCGATGAGATGAGATATGAGAACACATAATATATATATTTAAAATATTTTACTTTATTTTATACAACCTGACATGACCTTGAGTCGCAATAAACATATTATTATTATTAAATTCATCACTTTAAGACAAGTTTAGAAGTATAAAAAAAACCTAGTTCGAACAATGAGATTCTCCTCTCTTTTGTATTGAACTCCTTCATTTCCATTTGTTACCCATTAGTCTTCGTCGGGGAATATGGAGGAGCTGATCTTCTAACAGCATTTAAGGCAGGATTGGACAAATTTTTAAATACTATTCCTGACCAACCCACTATTCAAGGGTTGTAGAGATCTGCCAAAAGTAACTCATTGGTTGATCAAATTTCGTGTAAACGTTGATTTTTTAAACCATATTAATCATTAACTCTCTTTACAGGGAATCCCATTCCCTGTTGCGGTATCAAAAACATCCGCAACCAAAAATGGTTTGAAAAACGATTTGATTGGAAAAAACAAATTTCTGACATATGCCATAAATGTTGAATCAATTTGACATAATAAGACAAGCAACGCCAGATTTCTTTCAATCACAAAGTGCTTGTAGGCTTCATATCCCATCTGCAAAAAGCTCCACATTTTCACCAATAAAGTTGTACGTAAAAGATTGAAATAAAAAGTATTGGAATTCCAGGTCTGCTCCCATAATTTGACATTTATTCTTAACTCTTTACTTAGCCGTATTCAACGAGATGATAAATGGAAAAAAACTGTGAAACTTCGCTCCCCCTACGAAAGCTCTGCCACTACAAAAGACCAACAACAATGCCCTGATCACGTAATCCTTTTCTAGAGGAGGCCGATTAGGAGAACAACCTCGTCGGCCTCTCGAAAGCCTCTTGAACTGAGATCCTCGACTTGAACGTCGTCCAACGGTCTTTTGGCTCGTCTCTCGCCGTTCGTTCACCTTCCCGGCCACGAAACCGCGAAGGCCCAAAGGCGAGCACAGATTGGCCTTTTGAAGGCACGACGAGGACATGGAATCGATGGGACGAAAATGCACCATGACAGAAGTGCCATTCCCACTATTGGACCGGGTCTTCTAACAGGCGGTGCAGAACAAGATCGCTCCATAGGAATTAGCTCTTGTCGAGAGATTGTTTCCTCATTCGTGAGTCGAGAGTGATTCTATCCATATGGTCTTGACTTGACATTCCTTCCAAGTTTTGGGTCAGAAAGGCTTTGCGCCGCATATCATGAATATGTCGTGATTGGGGCATTTCGGAACTCGTTATCCAGCTTGTGTTCTAATCTATGGAACCAGTCACAATGTGAAGCTAACCATTCGTGATAATCTCGTGGTGAACTCGACTCCAACAAAAAACCGGCACTGGTCCAAAGTTGGGCTCACCGCTTCCGCAACTAAATTGAACGATAAAAAGTGTGTTTCATTCTTTCTCTCTCTGGTCCTCTGTGTGTCCCATTTTTGCCTTCAGCATGCCGGTAATTGTTCAGCAATTCCTGTGGTTTCTCGTGTTAATATGGGGTAAGTCCGACTCACAAGCATTTGATAACAAACTACCTCGGTTTAAGCTCAAGGTCCCAAATGGATAACTATTGAACTCCCGACTGACCTAATTTGGATCAATCTCTATTAAAAGCAAATAGTTCCCCTACTTAAACGCTTAGCTTTGAGATAGCGATCGCCAAATTCCAAGTCCAAGACACTATATTGCGCGAACATGCGGCCTTTAAAGACCGTTCAGTTATTCTGCTACAAACGATCAAATATGTATGTACGGCATATAATAATCTGATAACAAAATTCTGTTAGCGAGAAAGCCGGTCAGACCGAAAATGGCCTAATTTGCTTCTAGTGGGAGTTGAAGGTCCATGGATCACGTAGTCCATGATTGGAGGAGTTTTGAGTGTTGAGTGCCAAAACGGTGGGACAGGTTGTCCAAAGAATACGACCGATAGAAAAGAGTCTTTTCCCTTGTAAGGAACGAACGAAGGAAAGGGGATAAAAGTTTGCCTCGTGCCTTGTTCCTCTTCGAGCGAAGTTTTATAGACTATACACTCCCAATCATGGTCCGTCCACATCCCCATGGATTGCATTCCTGTCCGGGATATACGTACTATATTTGTATACAGCAAGGAGAGGGATCTCCAGACTTGAGGATGCCAACCAACTTGCTAAGGCATCGTGGATTAGATAGGGGCTTAAGCGATGCGGACCCCAGGCAAATCATGTCTAATGAAGTGCTTCTAAAAGGATTCAACGAGCGTTCCACTCTTTTTGTGCCCCCTTTGTGCGGATTCTGATTCCGATTCTCTCAAGAAGTGCATTAGTGGCCAATGAACGTGTGGACTATCATTGGGATGAAGGGTGGATTTATGTTTGGAATACGGGAGAATTAGAGAGACACAAACACAAAAACAATTTGTTTCTCCATTAAATTGCCCAATTTCCTCCCATTTTATGGCCAATTTGCTAGTACCCCTTTTGGAGGTTTCTGTTTCCATCTTCTCGTCTTGCCAAGTTGCTATCCTGCATTCTCAAGAGCATGTTCAAATTTGATCAAATTCCGAATTCGCGACGATCCCAAACTCCTTGAAAGAGATCTCCGGAAATGGGATCAATTTCGCGTGGTAAATTCTGAATGGAGGTTCCGATTGAAGATTTATAGACGCTGTAGTGCTCAAATTATGACGGCCCACAGGGTTACTCGCCCAAAAGTGCTTGGAACCCTTCTAGGCCATTTTCACCATTCTTCCTGAGGCAATCTTAAAGGGTTAAAATGGCAACCCTGAAACTCATTGGAGCTACCGGAAGGAGATGAGTTTCAGGGCGAATGAAGTCCGCCATCCCAACCACGACGAACACCATTTGAAAGGAAACCAAGAACAAATGGCGACTGCCTTCCAACCAAGAAGAATGTCGATAAATCACTTTTTGGGGGTCCCAGATAAGTCTGTCGACAACAACAAAATGCCTCTCTCAACTCCAATCCCTTCATCATAGCAGCACCAACTATCCATACACCCACCCACCCTTCTTCCACTATGACGGGAAAAAGGCGAGAGGAAGGCCAAAAAAGGCCAACAACCAAACAGGGGAAAAGTGCATAACTTCCCCGCGATTATTTTCAAACCTGTGACCTTACGTTCAATCGTTCTAATTGAGGCATTTGAATGCTCAATTTGAGGGCAATCACGATTTGAATTAAACTTACTCTCTGCACAAAAGGCCGACTTTCTACTGTGTTATTAGGGAAACGGAATACGACCACATGAAGATGAAATTGGTGCTAAGGTACAACAACTCTTTAATGAAACATTCTTTTCCTCCGTATAATGTAACATATTTTTTGTTCATAATGCATAAATGACCAAGGGAGTTCTCTATTTCAAACTAGGGATCCTAAAATAGAGACTGGCCGCCGTAGGCTATCACATGGTGCCAATAGTTCGGGCGAGTGATTGGTCAAGGCATAGTATCAACATTCAGCTGATTCTGACGAAGTTCAATAACAAACAAGAGATTCCATTTCCCTAATAACACAGTAGGAAGTCGGCCTTTTGTGCAGAAAGTAAGTTTAATGCAAATCGTGATTGCTTTTTTGTAGATTGAGTTGTCTTTCACAAGATCGTGAGACAGTAAGCAGTGCTTGTTTCAACTTCAAACTAATTTAAAAAAATACATAGCAGGTGAATACTTCAGACACATTTGTTGGAGGCTTGAGGATTTTCATTGGTCAAACATTGCTATCAAATCAGCCAAATAGTTAAGATGTGTTTCTGAAAAGAAAAGGTTTCCTTTAGTCATGATTTTTTGCTCCCCTTATGTTGGAAGATGTCACAAACAGCCCGCGCTGGTCGGGCCTTCATAGATTTTGCTGGCCAGGCTCTATAATGGGGTCGTTACTTCAAATGAAAGGCCGATGCTACAAGATTACATTGATAGAAACTGATTGGTAAATCGGAGATGTAAAATATATCTGATGTGTTTTGAAATAAAGGCTTCTTCTAAGGATAAGTTGTTCATGGAAGTGGGCCAAGGCGTGGCACCATGCATGCCTGATGATTATTGCTTTCCAATTGCCAGGAATTGACATTCCTAACGATCCACCGTTTCGTGTTCAATTGCAACTCCCTTACTGAATATATAATGGTTTGTCTACCGTTCTCCGAAAACCAATGCCAGAGTAACTTACGTGAGGTTCTCAGGATCTGAGACTATAATTTCAAATCCATTTCCACCCTTTCCTTGGACCAAAGGGAACCTTCATTTTTCAAATGTGTCCTCCATCCAGCCTTTTCAAGTGAAAGAAAGATACTGTCTCCAAGTTCTAACAAAAATATTTTCCTTCCTCTCCCCTCGTGGATTTCTTCGGATGCTTCGAGGGTCCCAAGTTGATTGAAGAAGGTTTCATATTTAAGAAATGGAACCACAAGGTGGTCCCAATTCCTGTGAGTGTGTGGACGCGAAAGATAAGGCTTTGTTGTTAATTTCCCCCCACAAATGACCCATGTCAGGTCAGCTCGTGAGTTAAAGAATTGGATTGGGATAAATGACCAACAACTTTCCCCGTTGGAAGGAAGTAGGTAGTGCTCTCTTTTCTCGAAACAGTGTGGTCCATTTCTGTTCCCAACCGATTCGATGAGTTTTTGAGCCATTCGGACCGATGCTCACTATACTTTCGACATCAACCATTGGTTAGAAGGGTTGAAGGATATGTTGTCATTACGTCATTACTCTCTTATCATCATTAGAGGGTTTTGCAAAGCAAACAATTTATGGGTACAACATGTATATAATGGAACTTGTTGTTTGGAAACGAGGGAACACGGTAAACGGGACTAGCGTTCCAAATGGTTGGCGCTCGACCATTAAAAAAGAGAGAGAGCCAAAGTTCCAGCGAATGAAAAATGGCACGGTCTGATTCCTCATTTTCTTGACACTGAAGAATGTTCCAGTCCCTCATGGGAACACAGATCAGTCCCGATTTCCAGAAGGAAGCCCGTCACGTTGCACCACTTCGTGACTATGCATGCCGTTTTCAATTCCCTTGGACCCGTTTTACTTGGCCTGAAGTCATCACCATATTGAGTAGAATATTGAGCTGGGAGCCAGCAAATCCCCAAAATGTTCAAAGTCATCATAATGGGAGGCCTCATCATTCAACCACCAATCTATAGGATTAAGATTGGCTTAATTCATTTTCAAACCTAGCTGACTCATGTGCTATTTTAGAACTTGGATTGATTTTGATCTTTGGCTCGAGTCAAATGGACTCACTAAAAATTAAATATATAGGCATAACCAGAATTCTTCTCGCTGGTGGTTCCAAAAATCTATTTTGTTCTGCATAGAAATCTAAAAATACCCCTTTTCTGAATTACCTCAGAATGGACACTAATGGATCAAAGTGGCTTTTTTGAGTTTAAACGTTTTAGGATGATGCAATAACAGCGACACTGAATCAAATTGATCCAATCACAGACATTGACCATTGACATTGATTGTCACAATTTATCGACTCATTGACTAGCAACGATTTCAATAGAATAAACACGATAATTAGAGGCGGGCAAAAAGTGCTACTGATTACATGATACTTGAGTTTCGAAATGTTGCACAAAAACAAGGCCAAAAGTGAAATATAAAATGAAGGAAGTGGTGAAAATGCAAAAGTACTTCAAAATGTGCAAATAAGCAGGTCTCGCGCAAGCTTTAGGCATTTTTTTCTGTTTTGGAAAAATTACTAAGACTTCAATGTACCGTGATGCTTTTAGGGGTTGATTGAGCTTGTTTGTTTGTAATGAAATAAGTAATCTAACTTGAAAAATCAACTCAGATTCCTCTTTTTGCGAGGCACAGGTTGCAAACATATTTTCAGAAAATTACTGCGAATTTAGGAATACCTTTAAAATCTGAGAAGCGCACTTTTCATATAGATTTCCTCCTTTTTTTTTAATTTTAGCAACAAATTGCGATTTTTGACCATTTCAAATTATTACTCAACAAGTGAATACCTACCTATTATCATCGTCCTTGGTGTTCACTCTTAACCATAGATTGCAAGTTTATGATGAAAAGGGTGAAGAATTTCCCCCTCAATTGGTTGTGCCTCATGGCATTGCTCAATCCTCGTCGACAACTGAAGCAGAGCCCCATTTTCAACCTCGATTCCTCGGGCGTTGCTTTGGCTCGTTCCCTTTCATCCGAAGGGACTAGCTTCCAAACCGTTCTCCCCTGTCAACTCAACAAACTGAATTCCATGAATGATAAGTAGGGTGGGTGGTGGTGCTTGCTTGCTTGGTTCCATGAGCTTTGGCACACACACAAGTACAAGTGTGTGTGTGAAGAAGACTGGATCCAAATTTGGAACAACCAAATAATCAAATTAGGAACATGCCATTTCAACGACTGCTTGTTTAAAGGTCAATGTATAAGATTTAACAAGTGGAGTTTACATGAGTAAATCAAGTGTTCTTAGTGGAACCAAAATTTGGGTTTGGACCAAGGAAGCTCAACCGAGCATTGAAGAAACCTTGATTGCCTTGTCTAGATCTATCAAGTCCATTAAACACCAACGGGTCTCTCTGTCTTGGTTCGGATTTACTCGAAAAGTGTGAGCAGGTATGGTGGGACCAAATTTGATTTTGCAGAAATGTGACCATGAATAAATCATGAAAGTTTTTCCAAAGTGGGCTGGAAAACTTTCCTTAAATGTTTTGAAGTGTGAGAGAAATTTTGAAGACGGAGTCTGAAATGACCCTTGAAATAGTTGGCCGAGGCTGAAGTTCGGATGAATGTGCTGAATTCCCAGAAATTGAACGGAAATACACTCAACTTTACTTTGACGGACATTTTATGTGCCGAATTGCCGCAGCACTGATTGTTGAGCTTGGACTATCATTGTACTGTACTAAGTTGGCTTATCTGCAGGTAAGTTTGGTAGTGAGATCCCGTGGATGGATGAGAACAGCACCCCTGAAGAGGAAGAGTTTTGTTCCATATTTTTCTTGTTGCGCCAAAGTTGTTCTTCGTCTTGTGTATTAAAAGTCGGCCTCTCTGACAACAAACAGTTTCAAGCCCAAGGAAACGCTTCTCTCTCAAAGGTGCCAGGTTAAAACTAGCAGGTCAGGATAGGTTACAACTACCAATGACTGTTTTAGGACTTTTCGAAACAATTAATTTTGCCAAAGGATTTTGCAATTTAGAGATAAAGTGGATGGGAAGCATTTTCTTCGATGATCGATATTGAGCTCTGAAGAAGAATATTAAGTCATGTGTTTTGTGGTTAGGGTGCATGCTTCAAATATACTCCATCTATCAACAATCCTTTTTGGGCCTTTTTAACGCTCTTAGGCTTCCAAAATGACGCTATTTGAATAATAGCTTCTATGTAGTAGCACTCTAACCGGAAATGTAGCTAAACGATGTCGTAACAGGCCTGAAATTTGAGCCTTGAAGCTAATGTTCCTTGACAGACACAAAACAAATTAGCTATTGGCATATTTCTTTTGTTTGAGCCAATGCGTGCAACCAGTGCACTTATGCCATTATTGTTCAAGTTTTTTTCAATCGGATTGAAGTATAATTTACACTAAAAATTATGGGTAAAAATTTGCTAGGTATAGATAAGTGTTATTGATCGACTTCAGCTGGGGATTCTGGGGCCAAAATGGTTAGGGATGCGTCAGAAACAAAACTTACCCTCCAAAAAACTTGATTAAAATTCTTGAGCCCAATTGTCATTCTTCGTTTTATCAATCAATCGAAAAGAATTATTTTCCTTCTGACCCATCCCTAGCTAGTTTGGCCCCAAAATCCCCAGCTGAATTCGTCCGACTTCGCTCATCCATTAGCAAAAGTTCCAATTAAGGTTATGCTAGAATCTCAAGAAGGTATTGAAATGACAGAAAACAATTAGATGTCACTGGATGAAGTATGCTTGAAGCATGCTTCTCCAGGCACAAAACATATGGCCTTTCGCATTACCTTGCATATACATTCGATATTACCGTAGCTTGGGATGGGCGACAATATTTTTGAAATTGTTTTCATACACAGAAAATTTTGCAAAAGGTAACCTGAAAAGGTAAACCTGCTGAGAAGCTACTAGTTTCTTAAAACATAACAAGCTTGCTTCAAGTAAGTTTGCATTGAAGACGCCCATTGCAGAAAGATATCCCTCTCATGTCTGGGACCTCTTGCAAATAATCAAGAAGAAACATCTTCCGAGTGTACATTTATTTAGACTACTTTCTCTCTGGAGGACCTTCCTCTTCTACTACGAAAGATTTTGTAAGACTTGTTTTTAACAATTCAATAAAACAAGGAATTGAACTTACAATTCATAGAAAAATCTTTTGACTATGCACATACCTGGGATTGTTAAAATACCAGACAAAATAGGAATTAGTCAATTTGTTGTGCTTTTGAGAATTTCCAACCTTCGGCGCCAACGAAAAAGACACCAATTATCTAGTGGAGGGTTCGTTTTTAGGGGTAAATAAATATGATCATTATTAACGTTTGTCTGAGGTCAACACCAAAAAATAACTGTTGCCATTTCAAGACGAAAGCGTGTTGTTGGTGCTTCCATAGCCTCTCTTAAAGTTGGCGAGTCGTCAAAAGAAGTCACCCCAGTGAAGAACTTTGCTCGAGTTTGGAACAAAATCTTCCATGTCTGCATCTAATTAACACAACAGCTAGAAGGCCAGAAGGCAAGCAACTTGGCCTTTTCGTCCTCAAACAAACCATGTTGAGACCAAAGGCAGGATGACTACTGTAGGTCCAAAGGGTTACTAATTCTATGCGCTTATTTGAACTTGTCTTCAGAACCAACTCGATTGTCAAACCAATTCGGAACACGTGTCAGTGGCGAATTTGAGGTCGTTTTCCGTACCGGAAATTCCCATGTTTCTCCTTCATGGGATAAGAATCTGGAGGGTCTGGGCAATTTGTAGGCCCAAATAGAGCAAGTCTCTCTGACCCTTTAAGACTAAGGCTTCTTTTTTGTCCTTGATGAGGGAAGTAGCAAGTAAGTGAGCGAGTCGTTGCCGGAAACGAAAACCTGGCCTTCAGCATTGCCACTCATTGCGAATGGAGGACGAGACTAAGGAGGTACTCAAGTGTTAACAAGATAAGTCTGGATGGTGGCCTTTGTCCACGGTATTCAAGGTTGTATGTTACTCACTGAGGCAAATGCCAAATGAGAGAGGCACGCACAAAAACACAAATATGAAATGGAATGAAAAATGAATAGTTTGCTGTGCATTCTATCGCACGAATCGATAGTTCAAATACGTGTTTCAAGAGGGTTTTAGATCATTTGCTTTCTGCTTAGGTAAATACAACGGTTCCAAAGTTGTTTGTAAAGGAAAACTGTTTATAAAAACTTTCTGAGAGGCTATCCTTTCATGTGATAAGCCCTTATAGCTCAGAGGCAGAGCACTAGTCTTGTAAACTAGGGGTCGTGAGTTCGATTCTCACTGAGGGCAGAAAAGATACTATTTTATAATGTGTAAAATGACAGAAAAAGCAGTCAATTAGTGTGCAAATACTTGCTTAGTTTGGGACGGCACTCTTGTAAACTCTATCGAAACAGAAACAAAACATTTTGCCGATCAATCTTTATATGCATACATTTTGAAAAATGTAACAATTAAGAAAAAATGTTTCCAAAATTTGCTTGAACTTCATTTCATCAACACCAAGATCCATTCTTTTTCGTTGGTCTTGGGAGAGTTGAAAAAAGTGCCAGGGTCTGCCTGAGTCTTGAATGACAGTTGGACAGCCCATATACTGATGACGTCCATTTTCTTCCCGAGACGATGGTTCCCTTTTCTCCTCAAATGTGGTCCCCAAATACAAGTGACAGTTTACTGCCTCCAGCCATCATATTCACAGATATGAGATTTGGAAGCTAGATCCAGGACTCCACCTATCCAGTTAGGAAAATATTCCACCAGAGGTTCTCAACATGAAAAATGGTAGCTAATTCAGCCATTGCTTTCTGTCCATATGATAGAAAGCCTCATTTGAAAAGGCTGGCAGTTTCTTAAAATGCATATGGTTCTTCAGTCGACAGCCTGGGCAACTTAAGATTATCTAGTGTCTCTAGGTTGTAGTATCCCCAAAAACGAGCTGAGAACTGGATCTGAAACGGTCTAACGCCCAAGTCCATATCTATGATTGAGTGGCCATTTGTATCAGACTGTCCTTTTGGCTGGCCTTTTTCTTGGCGTCGGGTTTGAGTTGGAGCAGAAGATCGGTCCATTCAATTTGCGATTGACAGCTCTTCCTGGTGTGTGGCAAGGCACAAAACCACAAAACCACTGGACAATAGAAATGGGTCACCTGCATTGAGGGGATAAAGCCCAAATACAGTTGGCTGGCTGGTCATGAAAGCATCGAAGGATAAGTGTTGAGGGGGACAATGTCCAGATTGATAAAAAACGAGTGTTATGAAAAATCGTGTAACATAATGGAATGGGGATTTGTTCGTTCGAAATCTTCAAAATACTGAATTACCACTTGGGCCAAAATCTTGCTGTTTTAGGTGTTTCTGTCGGCATAGGTAACGGCAACAGCGGTGTTTAAAAGATGGAACGATTCGAGGAAATCATTTACACTTGTGGAATGGTTAATTTTCTTTTAAACCGAATAAAAAGTTGACCTTTGGAACTCTCTTTCGACTACGTATGTGGTCAATTAGCGCATGAACCATTTGGTGATTCCTTGTTCCATTTATAGATCCCATTGCCTGCGAGTAGAGTTGTTTCAAAAGTAGAAGTCCCTTTGGGACCCAAATGCTACCACGATGAAACTGTTTGGAAACATTAGCTGGAAAAGCGGGAAAAGAAGATCAACGCTAGGAAGCATTTGTAATACACGTAATACACTCACATTTGACATTCTGCGCATGCCTCACTGTTGTAATACTCATCATCGTCAGATCTGGTATATGTCCCAAAAGTCAAGATTCAAACGAGGTTTTCAAGACAATTTCGTTTTTTCACAAATAAGAAGAAAAATCAAAATGTTGCCTTAAAGTTCTAAAATATGTTTAGTGGTGAATTGAAAAAAATAAGTCATTAGAAAAATGTGCTTCAAGTCTTGGTTTCATTTATTTGAACGCGATGGATCGAAGTTTCTCAAAAAAAAATTGAGCCGTGAGTAACAATATTGTTGTTAACACTCAGTGTCTAATACTAAATCAAGTTGCTTAATCTGCTGAGGTAAAACTTGAGAGCGATTATTTTTATCGTGTAGTACAATACTTCCACTTTACTCTACTTCCAAAAGTTGGGACTTTTCCATAGAAACGCTTAAAAGTAAAGACTGTGTTTGGTGAAAAAATCGATTAACATTTTTGGAACATGCTGCAAAGTTCATGAGGATCCTCCTTTTGAGGACTTAAGAGGCCTGGTGGCGCCACGGTACCATTCTCTCGCTCTTGAGACCATTTGGTTGCAGGAAAAGGTCTTTGGATGGCGGGAGGAGGATCCAACCAGATTGGGTTCCCTTGTTCCAAGATAGACGAAAATGAGTGCCACCGTCCGTCCTCCCGATCCAATTGAGTTATTTGGAACTCGAGTGTCATGAAACTGCGTCAGCCCCGCAAACTCGGACTGGCCAAGAATAACAAATGGCCACTTTACTAAAGAGTAGTTACTATTTCTGACGAGCTAAAGATGAACAAAAACGTCTCAATCAACCGTTAAACTAGATTTTGAGAAAGATGTTTCAAATGCTTCGCATTGCAATCAAACAACTTAACCCTTCCTCAATTTTGGGGCACGTACATTTGTTTTATTGGAGGTTGTTCCAAATAACCCCCTTCTCCCCAAATTTACTTGAAGCATGCACAACCCCAACGATTACTCAGTTTGTAAGGGAATAGCTCAAATCCCAAACCATCAACGACGAATGAAAGTTAAAGAGAATTGTAACTAGATGAAGGAAGGGACTCGCTTACAAGAGCAATAATCGAGCTACAAATCTCCCAAGGCTTTTTTCCTTGCCCAATGCAATCAAAACGGTCGTTCCAAACGCCGTATTCATATCTTTGGACCTAATGACTGTTTCAGCAACAAAAATAGTGGCGGAACTAGAAAAAAAAATGAATGTTTGGCGGAGGTTTCGATCTCTGGAGGATGAAAATAGGCCAAGAAATGAAACGAACCGGAAAATAGGCTGCATATCCATTGAAGAAGGTGGATGGAACCCCAAGTCCTCTTCAGTTGGAATAAGTGGAACAAAGACTTGGCCGATTTAAACATGATGTTCCCTAATCATTGATTGATCCCCAAAGACAGGAGAAAGGCGTGAATGTGTCCATAGATGGAACAAACTGATGGAACAAGGCTCAGATTAGAGTCACGGTCCCAATGTGAGTGTGTTTGTCGACGAAGGATCTTTTCTGAATGATTGACCTCGTGATAGATGGCTTATTCATTGTCACCAGATCACGCCCCTGGTCCCACAAAACCACAGAGTAATCAACTCCATAGATCGAAAGTCGGAACGAAAGGCCGATGGAAAAGTGATCCATCTTTTCATACCCGCGTCCTTTGGCCAAACCTTTCTCATTCTGTCTCGAAAATTGGAACTTAGCCCATGGACAACTAGAAAGTGTGTCTCTTTGTAGTCATGTCTATGTTCCACTTGTGAAAAAGTCTTCTTGTCTTCTTCCTTAAGGACGAGAAGAGAGTAATGGATAATTTGTCCCGTCTTTGTTTGGTCCTTTTCGTGTTCCATTTGGAAGCGTGGCCCAGAAAATGGCAAGGGTCCTTATCCAATGCTTTGGGACAATCAACACATTGACTTGACACATTCCTACTTCCTTGGCACGTGATCGATCAAGGCTTTGAATGGCATAACCTTCTTAATCTATTAGTTCAAGCGTCAAGCCTTTTCCAGATCTTTCACCACCTTCTTTTCTTTTGCTTGAAGAGCTAACCTTTTTTTTGAAAGGAGAGAACAATCTTCTGTCAAGCGTCGGTTGAGACTTGAGCGAGAATGTGGATTGGCAGACCTCATTAGGGACCAAATGGGTTTTGGCACACGGCTCTAATTCATTCGTCTCTATTACTTGGACATACCCAAGAAAATAGTTTTTTTTCTTCCCAACCAAGAACTTCAAATGAAGTTTGGGAGAGCAGAATATGCCTCGGTTATTTATCTCCAAACGCGACCTGTTCCACGTTAATGAAGATATTTGGAACTTGCAACGACACCCCTCAGGAGAGCGAAGCAATGCCTGGTAAAAGTTTCCCTTTACTGTGTACAGTGCAACTGGTTCCTCTAGGATCCAAATGAGCCAGTCCACAAATTTGGAGACCAGACCAGGCAACTTAGCCAGGACCAAATGAGGGGTTTCCAGCCAAATTTTGGTCCCCACGTGGGACATTTCAGTCATTTGTGGCGTGCCTCCCGTAATTTAATGACGACATCTAAATTGGATCAGTAAACAGTTTTTGAACTTGCGCTTTTTGAGCTTTTCCTCGGGGTGAACAAAATTTGCGACTCGAGTTTCAAAATGGGAGGCATGAAACAGGCCTCGGAAAGATATTTGCAATATCTTTGTGCTAGTTGTTTGTCTTGAAACAAAAAGTTCTACTATGAACTGCTCAAAAGAAGGATCTGAATTTGATATTGATTATTTCTTTTTGCAATACCAACATGGTTATTTAGTGTGTTATTGGTATTGTGAAACAGGTTACTGATGATATCTTTTGAGTTCAGTTAACGGAATAATCTAGGTAGCCTTTACTCGGTTTAAACCATGGACGTAAACATTTTTTGACTTAATGTTTTTGTTCCAGATTGCCCTACCATTTTTGTTTTCATTTCATGGAAGTGTAGTTATTCATCCGAATTCTAATCATATTATAAACTGATAAACTACGCCTATTGGAAACTAATGGATGAGCTGGTTTTATGTTTTCAATGAAGTCGCCAATTTACATGTTTTTTTCTCAAAACATTTAGACATTCATCCATGGCCACAGATGCTGAAACAATGCCAAACCTGACAAAAAATCGCATTTGAAAAAATCACAAGTGGTTTTAATGGCTGAACATAAAAGAATGTCAAAAGACTCCTCGAATCACTTCATTCTACTTTGTCAATTACAAGATTGATTTGTCAAGTTTTGTTAATATGATTGGACCCAAAAACATCTCGTAACGCAATTTCTGTTGCAAAAATACTCACGTTCATCATCAAATTATGAATATTTAGTCTTAAATCCCCCGTAATACAGGGAGACTTTGAAAAACTTAACGTTTATATCTTTTAGAATTTTTCAAAAATTATCTAGCTAAGAAGGTTTTTATTCTAATAAAGCTGTGTGATTTGATCTCATCTAGTTCCTACTTGTGTCTGAACTGGGTCTGCATTCAATATGAAGTTGATTAATTGCAGTTATCCAAGAACTAAACAAGAAGTTACCACCAACAAATAGATGGCGAAGAAAAACAATAAAAATAAACACCGATTTTTTTAGTTTAAAATTTGGCCCAAAAAATGTTTTTTTTTTAATATTTTATTTTGTGCTCTTTCTTTCTTTTCAATCTGCCACCTTTGGGCCAAAATAATTCGGTATGTTTTTCTGTCTTGAAGATTCACTGTAGTTTTTGTTTTTTTGGTATCGTTTTTATCTCGGAAAAACTTTGGCGAGTTCTATCTTTGGTTTAAGTTTGTTGAAGTTAAATATGTAGAAAATGGGAAAATTCCAAAAAAGATTTTTTTTTTCTGGGCGAAGCACCCCAAAACATGTTCTTTTTCAAGGATCTATGTTACTGATCGTTGAGGTAAAATTGAAATGCAAAAATATGCACTTACCTCAATCCCAGCTTGTAAAAAACTGACCAATCCACGTTAATATTTTTTGAATCTCAAATTCCTTCATCCTGAGATGAAGTAGAAGATGAGTAGCCTATACCCTGTTTTCCAAGTTTTGTAACAACCCCATGGTTGTCATGACAATTGGAGATCCTCTCGGAAAACATGATTGCATTAATGGCATTTGTTCAGCTCATCTTCATTCAGTTTTTACTTCAACATGAACCAAACCAGTGTTGGCTACCAAAACATTCTCTCCAATCCAAGCTACCAAATCTGGAGCATCTTCTTCATAGTAATTACCCAAACCATCGGCAATCTCCTCTTGGCCACGATCATATGGTACGAATTGTACGAGAACAAATTGAAACGAACGTTGGTCAACGTCTTCTACGGATTCCTGAGCTTGTCATTCCTCTTGATCAATATTCAAGTAGGTTGGCAAGCCTTCATCATGGACCTCTCATCTCCATTCAGGAAAGAAGTGTGCCTCGCTCTCAACCTTTTGCTCCAGTTCCAACTCTTTGCAGCCTTAATGACTCTAAATGAGATCACTATCATCCGTTATATGTACGTGTATTGGTTGAAATCCGTGGGATGTCTCAATGAAGGCTTCTTTATCTGCTTCTTTTTGACTCTTAATGCCTTCCTGAGTGTCCAAGTGTCGGCTTACTCGTTCTTCAATGGGGCTTGGATCCAATCCAATGACATTTATGGCCGATGTACCCATTTGGATCCCATTGAACTGAAGCAAAACTTGAGGTACCCATCAATTCCAGCGTTGGTTCCACGTTATAACATGGTTGCTTCTGGCTGTTTGCACTTGATCATTTCGGGCAGAATACTCATTTCTGAACTGTGCCAAAAGCAACATGATCGTGCTCCAAGGAAGACGAAACACTTGTGGAACCTGATTTTTTCAGTGGTGAGCAAGGCAATGCTCTTCGTATCTACGATCCCTCATTTGGTTCGCATGCAGTTTACTATAGAGGAATTGGAGCAAATTCCTTCTTTCGTCAAGATTGCGGAATATGGTCCGATCGTTGCGATGTCTGTGGTTTGGCCCATCGCATACATCCTCAAACGACCCAAGATTATTTTTAATGCCAGACGAATGCTTCTGAAAAGGATCAATAAATCACTGAATTGAAAATATTGCACGACTACTTCGTTTTTTTCTCTGCTTTTTTGTCATTGCTTTAAGTCTGTGCTTTGTAGTAAGCATATACAGGGTGCGATGGGTATTTGTTAATCGACTTTGGCGGGCTGTTTTGAATTTTCAGTTGGAGTTATAGGTTTGAAATTCTGTCAGCTGACAGATGAGTCATATGTGAGTGTGTGGAAGAAAAATGGCATCAAAAGAAGAATTTTCAGTTCCAATTCAGTGGAAAAGACACGGGGCCTTGTTCAGAATTTGCGCCGGAAAGGGCAATAAGCAAGTTGCAGGGACTTTGGGGCTCTCATCTCCGTTTGTGTGGTATCTGGAGGTCCTGAACAACGTGGTTAAGCCCTGGATTGAAGAAGTAGCCCAAGGAAAGCCTTTCATGTGGCAACAAGACTCAGCACCATGCCAGACCTCCAAAAAAAGCCTCACTTGGCTGGAAGACAACTTTGACAATTTCATTGGACTGGACTTTTGGCCTCCTAACACTCCGAATCTCAATCAGCTGGATTTTTTCATATTGGGCGCAATTGAAAGACACACCAAGCAAACTCCATGCAACACCTCAGACAAATTGAAGCAAAGAATCCGCCATGAATTTGCAAACTTGTCCAAGGACGTGGTAGCCAAGACCTGCTCTCAATTCAGGCCCAGGCTGGAAAGAGTTAGTCAATAGAAGGGTGGTTTTATTAAACAAATTATTAGTATTTTAAACGCTGAATCCAAATCAGTGCTTATTTCTCAAATCAGACGAAGGGTGGTGAAATGGCAGCCGTTTTACAAAACCACTTGCGAAATTAACAAATACCCATCGCACCCTGTAGGTCCTTCAAACGTCAAAAGTAGTTCGGTAGAAATATGCTATTTTGAGGTGGTGTTCCCAATTTTGCCTATTTTAATTAAAACATGTTTGAAAGTATTGAAAAGATAAGGTAGTAAATATCTTTTCTTTAAAAAACCCAAAAAATTGCCGAAATTTAAATTGCAATTCCAAAGAGCTTGCTTGTTTAAAACTTTTTTGACCCCTAACTAGTTATTGGAAGGATTCAGCTGGAATCTAATTTAGTATTAGAAAAACCACTAGCTTCCTGAAGTTCAGTTGATTATGAAACTCAATTTTTAGATTTTTTTTCCCAGATTTGGGTGAATTATGAGGAAGGGATCTCGTTTAAGTTTTAATGATTGAAAACCTTGGTTTTGTGATGAAAGGGCAAAAACTAATGACGAGAATTCGTCCTCCTATTAAAAGTTGGATTGATTTTTCTTGAATGTGGTCCTAGAAAGTGGACATCGTGAAAGGAGTGTTACCCAATCTTGTTTCCACAAAGTCAAGAAAGAAGTGGGTTAAAAAAATCTGCAATCAAATTGGAGCCAAAGCGAAAAAGGGACATCAATATGCATTCGGTCTACATCGCAGAAAGACAAGAGGAATCCAATTCCCAATCGCAAGACATATTTTGTCGCCCACCTCATTTTATGGGAAGGTTTTTAGCAAATCAATACCTCTATCCAAAACTAAACCTCTATCGATCATTTCAAATAAGGAAAACTCAATACAATCCTTCTCAAGAACGTTTCTAAATTCTTGCCGAGGTTGAAAGGTTTCTCTTGACCTCATGTATGGGTATCGAAAGAAAGCTCGGAAGATTGCATTTGTATGCACACTCTGTACAAAAGGAGTCTTTAAGAGCAACCCGTAAAGCCTTTTCCGAGACCTTCGAGAAGGCACACGAATTGGAACAAGTTTGGATCGGATGGAAATCCTATCTACCAAGCCACGGTCCCATTTCGTACGTGTCGACGGATCGTATCAGCTTCAGATTTTCGTCTAGCCATTGTTTTCCAATGTGTCTAATCATTTCAAACGCTCTGAAATCTAACTTGTTCCACATCCACCGACACTTCCGGCTTTTGGACCGGGGATGAATGTTTAGCGTTCCAAAATGAGATGGCAGATCTGTGCAAGTTTGCCCATCTGCTCTGGAGTTTTGGAGTCGTTAGACAATGGAGGAGGGTCGCATATTGAACAGATTGCCGGTTATGGCCTTACAATTGGCCATAAATCGGAGCCCATTTGCCATTGGTTCCAAGTGGAAAAGTAGGCTAAAATGTCTCAATCATGGCTCAAAAAGGCTTCGAATGGAAAATAAAGCCAGTGGTGGGAAGCGCAGAATGGCGAACAGCGAGCTCTCCATTTCGGTTATCTGTCTCTAGTGAAATTTAGAGCCATGCGTTCGGATAGTATACTACAGTACATGTGTATCCCCACGTGTGTCTTAAACGGCTTCCCAAATTTGCTGAGACCTTTTTTCCCTCAACCCAACTCCACTGATTACGGTGACAAAAGTTCAGGAAAAAGTGGCATTAATTAACTCTTTCCTTTGCCCTCTCAAGACCATTTAAAAGACAAGGAAAGAGGGGAGATATAAATTCGAAAGTGTCTTAACCACAGACAAGAAAAAGTTTTGATCCATTGCTCTTCTCGGCTTCGAATACAAAAGAATATGGAACACACCTTGAACCTGCCTTTCAAATTGGAGGAATGTGCTATATAATTTCTCGAGGTCCATACTTTGAACCTGAAATGACACCACTGATCATTTAGTCGATTTGCCATGCAAAGCGAAAGGTATAATTGAGGCGTGTTTAGTTCAATAGTGTCAAGGAAAAGTCAGAGGGCACAAAAGTTGAGCGAATAAATCTTCAGACATGACACAAAAGAAGGTCTTTTTCTTACAATGGAAACGAGGTGTTTGGACCATTCACAAACATTCCAACTTGCATTAAAGAACTCTTGGGAGGGGAGAACTTTTTACACTTTTTCTCCAACACCACAACAGTCTTTTGTTCCCGACATTGTCCAAGTGTCTAGACCACCAAGTTAACGAGTTCGCTTTTAATCGTGTTCCTAATTGTTCCAGGGACAGATTGTGTGCGACTGGTCCGTCTGACAGTGCCCAGTCACAAGTTCATTGGTGATAAAGCGGTTCTAGATTGCCTCTACGATTTGGAGAACGAGCAACTCTATTCCGTCAAGTGGTACAAGGATGGCAACGAGTTCTATCGATACATACCCGGTGATATTGATCAAACCGTCACCATATTCAGACTCCCGGGGGTGCGGGTGGATGTAAGTTTTGGCTTGAAATGCCTCTTGACGTCACTTCTAACGCGAAGGAAAATTGCCTTTTAGCCGCGACACTCGAATAAAAACCAAGTGATGGTGAGGAACCTCAATCTTCAGAGTGCCGGTCAATATCGTTGCGAGGTCTCGGCTGAAGCTCCTTTGTTCAATACGGTGTCTCGTAGCAGTCGTATGGACGTGGTCGGTAAGTTAGAGAGCTTGGACTTCTTTAAGCGCAACAAGACCTGTAGTGAGTTGACGCAACCTCGTTCTTTTTGGGAGGTCACATGTGCTTTGAATGACTTCCCAAAAAGGAGTGTGACGTCATCAAAACTCCTTGGTCAGCTGCTGCTAAAACGAGTATTTAGATTCTGACGGAACAAGAACAAGAAACCGAGGTGCTGCCATTTGCTATTGCAAAATGTTTTCTGATAGCAATCACACCAATGATAAGGGGAAATATGCGGTCAATGAGAAATGAGTTTTTTAAGGAAAATTTGGGAACTGGTTGTGAAATGTTAAAATTTATAAATTTTGGTGAGGTAATAAAAGCAGTTTTTTGTTCTAGAACGTTAACGTTTCTAGATTTCCAAACCGGAATATTTGATTTCATTATCCCATGGACAATTGCAGATTTAGGGTGAATTTTGTTTTTCGGATACATGATTTTGAAATCAATTGGTTTCAGCTTTGGTTAAGCCGTCTTTTGGTCAAAGAATGGATCAGGATAAAAACTATTCGTATTGAAGCAACTCGTTAATAAAAACTATTTTTCATTGAACTGTTTTGATTAAACTTCTGCCATTTTCTTTTTCGCCCATATCAATGCATTTTTTAAGAAATGCGCCATTTTCTTTACCTCACTTCAAATTGATGCACTTGATGCATGGCTTAATGGACAAAGGCTGTTTGGTCCCATAAAGCCCACAACAATGACCTTTTTTGTAGTAAGGTTACTCTCCCAAAGAGAAGCATGTCTAACCTAAAGAAACTCATGGGAAAGAAGCAAAAACTAGGCCAAGTTGTTAGGGTTGTTTGAAGCTTCAATTGTTTGGTGTTGTTGTCGCCACCATTAACTCAGGAAGTCCAATTTGTAAAGAAATTCGATTTTGCGATCACGTTAAGTAAATCATGCCAATACCGATCTAATCTGTTGTCATATTGCATAATAAGCAGTGCTCAAGTTATTGTGTTAATATTTTTCGGATCGAAAGGCTTCTTTTCCTGCATTTTTTTCTATCGAGCTTCTTGGTTTGTTGGGCTTTTTTGAAGCTTCAAGTTAACGCCACTTGTCGCTAGGGTCAAGTTTTTGCTTCTTTCCCATGAGCTTCTTTAGTCTAACCTAAAATTGATTTTATTGACTTCTAAATTCCATCTCCAATTAATTATGCTGTATCTTACTTGACCCCTAGTGTTGCCAAGAAAAGGCCCTCGGATATCTGGCGGTAGCCACACGTACCACGTGGGTGATCGGGTCCAAGTCAACTGTACTTCGGAGCGTTCCAAACCAGCGGCCACCCTCCATTGGTACATCAACAACGCCCCAGTAAGTGTTCTGCGACCTAATGAAATTCTCCCCAAGGTTAATGCACTCCTCATGCTGGGTTGGATGCCTGGTGCCACTTGGACAAGATGCCAAAGTTTGATGGTTGAAATTGGCCCTTGGTGGGCAACGTTGGGCATGATTGGTCAATCAATGTACCGAGGAGGTAGAAACTTTCCATCTTGCCACACTACGTACATACTACCTACTTGTGCCACAACTTTTCCCCCTTGAACGAGAGCCTTCGTACGTAGAGTAGTATGCATGGGGAGCTCTAATGGTCCAGTAGGGGTATCCATATTTGGTTTGGCAAACAGCTGAGTCGGATTGCGGATACATGGTCTTCTATGTAAAATAACAATTTATCCTCCTCCTTTCAGGCGCCCGATTACTTCCTTCATCCATATCCTTCGATTCAGCACGAGGATGGCTTGGAAACGGCCATTCTGGGTCTCGAGTTTCAGGTCACGCCCAAGTCATTTCCCGAGAATGAGCTTTCAATCAGCCTTCGATGTTCCTCGTCTATATCGACGGTGAATTCCGAGGCCCAAACCACGGAAACTCATCACCAGAAATCCTCGGTCCACTTCAGTTATGGTTCGTTGTTTGCCTCAGGTATCAATCTTCAATTCCTTTGTACGTAGCCATCAAAAAGAGTCCAAGGCTTTGTACTCGTGATCCCTCACAGTCTGAACAGTATTGAAAATGGACTGGCTTATTTAAGTACTCTTTGCTCCGCACGAAGTAGCATTGAAGCAATAACTGTCCTTTCTTCCCCCAAACTGTACCCTATACATAGACCAACTGACTACATGGAAGCACTTCAAAGCTTTATCGTTGTTTATCCCATTTCCAGGATGGTCCATTTGGCCTTCAGGTTGGCTTGTGGTCATCTCAATCCTGTTCCAAATCTGCATTCAACCCACTACAACCGCCATTACCTCAGCGAATAATCCGTAATTCAACCTCGACATTTACGACAATGCGTATTTTTGGGTGTGTAAGCGGTGCGAATGTTTGGGACAAAGGGAGACCAAGATCAAGGAAACTCATTTTCGATGGCATTTCATCTGGAACAAATATCCCAAATTGGATATCGTGCCCAAGCAAGAGTCGCTTCGAGAGCCATGGATGCATGCAAAAATCTGGGATTGAATTCAATATTCGGCCCTTGTTACAACCTCCACCAAATGGATCATGAAAGCCTAGAGATGAAACCACTGACCACCCACTCTTTCAAACTCAATTGTGCCGTTTTGAAGCCATTGCCAAGCAATGAAATGGTGCGAATTGGAAGTGGGAACAATGTTATGATAGCAGAATGAATCTCTCTTTCTCTCTCTGGCTGCTGTTCAACTCGTGTCTTACCACCATCACCCTTCTCCCATTCCACTCAAAACCTTCTCGAAATGTTGTACTCGGCACCAAGCTCTCAAAAACACTGACAAAAATCTCGCTCTCCTTATATTTTAGGTCGCTTGTTAACTGTACTAATTCAAAAACTATGCCAAAATTGAGTCAGATAAACAGTTCTCAAGTATGCTCCCATGCTACTGATTGTTGTGGGGTCACATGTTCACTTACATTAGAAAGTATTTAGAGCATACAAAAATCAATTCAGAAAAATAGGCCTCAAGTTTCTTAATACTCCTGTGCACTATTTACTCTAGAACTGCAAATCTGACTTTATTTTGGCATAATCGTACCTAATTACTGCAGTTACATGTGATCTGTTAGGAAGTGCGTCTTGTATTTTATAAAGTTTCTGAGATTTTTAAGCCAAAAGCATTCTTTACAGACTTGTAGAAGAACCAATGGAACTGGCCTCGCTTTGCATTGGTTCTTTTTTTTACAGTGTTGAGGCGTTGAGAGGCCGAGGCTCCCAACTTCGTTTATATTTTCTGATGGGGATGTAATCCCACTTGGGTATAAAGCCACGAACAGGGGAGCCCCAAAGAGGTAAAGAGCCTGGCTTGTCAAGAGTGGTGGGACTTGTGTCCTCGATTTGGCAACTGACTTGCCACAAATTTGTCGAGAAATGCGAGTTTAATTCCACTCTGAACGAACGAAATGCGGCGGCAAGCAAACATTCGAATCACCCTTTTGTCCTCGAATAATAATGAAAGCGAATCGAGCGTTGTTGCTCGCAAGTTTCGATTTTTTCCTGAATCGCAATTGGTGCCAAATCGTGCGAAAGTAATGTTCCTCTGGATGCCAGAATTGGATTATGAAAACCAATTGAATGTGTGACAATGTGAATCGGATGCAAATACAATTATTTACTCTTGCATTTTCTTAGAGAAGTCATCTTTGGCGTGTTCCATGATTTTTTTCTTGACCACTGAGTCACGGAACAGGTCGGTCTAAAGGGATTGGAACACTTTAGGTGGTTAGTTCTCTTGTTATTGGGCATGTTGGCGCAGGATCCGCATCCTCTGCGATTCCATCAACAACAGATGGAACCAATGGGACAAGGTCCAAGGATCCTGAGCTAGATTCTGTAGAAGGTGGAATGTGGAAGAAGCAAGCCTTTGACGGGAATAAACTGTTCCTCAATGAAGAGAAATGTCATCAAACCACTACAGAGCTGCATGATAAGTTTTTTTTGGGATGCTTAGTTAAAATCCCTTTGTCTGGGAATTTCATAAAAAAGAAAACTTTTCAATCGAAGTTGATTTTCGCATTTCAAAATTCAGTTGGCATTTGAAATAATACAGGAATCAACCTTTAACCGAATAAAACTGATTGATGAGGTCACTGATCGAGAAAAAAGGTAAGTAGACACCACAGGTTATTATACGTGTTTCTCAAGCATACGAAAAGAGTATTTTTCTGATATAAACTTGGTACGCTCACGTTTGTTGAAAAAAAAAAACTGGGCACATAGAAAATATGTATTCCTTGTAAGAATGCGTTTATTTATAGACTGTCCCTTGAATTTAAGTTGCAGGATAAGCTTTTCAAGGAAAAAAGATATTTTTAGGTGATAAAAAGTAGGTTCTAAGTGGATAGTTTTAACTTGAGAATGTTTAAAGAAATAACAGAATATATTACAGAAAACCAACGGATGCTATATTTTTGGATGTTAAGGCTCTGTGGACAAGTTCAGCTCCAGACTAGACCAACTCATTTACTGGACCAACAGCATCGTCAATGTCATAAAAAAAAGTGGGCTGAACTCGTCGTTCAGAGAAATGTGTGACAAAGTAAGGAACCTTCAACAAGCCAAAGACAAGTGCATTTTTAGAGACTGGGGACTTTTTTATGATTCACAGTATCAAACACTTTCAGACTAGATAAAGGTTTGATCATTTTATGTGATGCAGTCGTTTCAATATTTTGTCTGAGTTTTCCTACGATATAATAGAGCAACTGTTAATACAAAAATACAAGGAAACTAACTTTTTATCAATTTACCGGTTGAATCAATGGTTAATGTGCTTTATTTATGAGACCATCAAAATTAAGGCCAGAACTCTATTTACATTTAGTTACTGTTTGTTAGGTTTGCTTCAATTACTTCGATCGACAAATTCTCAACACAAATTTGCCCATGTAAGTAAAATTGTCCTTGTATAAACCTATTCTTTGAGTCTAAGGTGCTTTGGGATGGGCTCTGGTGGGCAGAACGGACTCCATAAAATTGCTCTGATTGCTGCAGATTCTCCGAAAAAAGTTGAAATTCACTTTTTTGGGGAGGAAAGTTGGCTTGCCCCTCGATTCTCTTGGTTATGAAAGGAATATCATGGAAATGAAATGGAGAAACTTTACGCTCACCATTCCCTATTTTTGGGCGACCGTTTTGAGGCTATTCCAGATCTAGGGGATCATTATACGTACCTTGTACTACCTGATCCACTTGGCTTTGCATAGAACTCCATCATTATTCCCCCTTCATCATTTCTCTATCAATCAGATTGTGCAGAAACCCGGTGGGATATTAAGTGCTCCACTGATGCAAACCATTGGGTTTGAGGTGCTCGGGTCTTGGTTGGAATGCGGTCAGAAAATACACGAAAGACCTCCCTTAGATTTAGATTCGGTTTTATCAAACCATGTCAAGTAATAGGTGACTAAAAATGAACATTGATCAATGGAAACTATCGTGATGTTCTATTCACAGTGTATATTATTCAGGTCCATAAAAATAATTTGATATTAAAGGTCGATTGTTGAGATAGTTTGGAAGTATAGCAGAAGCATAACTAGAAACAGAGAAGAAGGTGGCCATCTCTTTCCCCAAACAGTGATCTCCCCTTGTAGGTTTGCACCAGGTGATCTCCACCAAGGTAAACTCCCCCAACAGTCAACTCCGCCAACATTGAACTCAGCCATGCCAAACTCCCCCAACAGTGAACTGCGCCAACATTGAACTCTGCCACGGCAAACTCCGTCACGGTAAACTCCGCCACAGTAAAATCCGCCACAGTAAACTCTGCCGTGGTGAACTTCGCCACGGTAAACTCCGCCACTCCCCTGATAATAATTTTCACCAAAATAAATTGCGCCATTGAATAAGCCGCGACAAAATAAACTCCACCCTAGTCAAATTTCCTTTTGTTAAAAAGATCACTTATTATGCTTACACTGAGACCATTAAAAACCAACTATATGTTTACCAAATCCATTCACGGCCTACCCAGTGGACTTTGAGTGAGTGCTGTGTCAAGTTCATTGATTCATCAGCGCTATTATGGCACCCTATTATAACCCAGAACTTTCTAATGCGAGTTTTCTGAGGCGGGGTTTCTTGGGGCGGAGTTTGCCGTGGCGGAGTTTACCTTGGCGGAGTTTGCCGTGGCGGAGTTTACCGTGGTGGAGTTTACCGTGGCGGAGTTCAATGTTGGGGGAGTTTGGCATGGCGGAGTTCAATGTTGGCGGAGTTGATTTTTGGGGGAAACAACCCTGGTGGAGATAAGTGCTGGGGGAGTAACTTGGCGGAGATCACCTGGTCCAAACCTACAGGGGGAGATCAGTGTTGGGGGAGTTGTATGAGAACCGTGGTTGAGTTCGTAAGTCACCTTACCCAAGGACCCTCCAGCAAAGGAATGGTCACCTTTTGCCATCACCCGCCAACTTAGGCCTAACTGTAAACAACGGCAAAGAAAGTTCAGACAGTCAAGAGGAGAAAAAGCTTCAAGTTGTGTGTTATCTCATGGTTAGTCATATCATTGCATCATCTAATTATTGTCATTTTTCTTATCACATGCGGATGAGCAATGTCTTAATATGCAAGAAGTTTTAGGTTCGATTCTCCTCCCGAACCATTCTCAGGAAAGCTTTTGTATGGTATTATACACCTACCCACAGTGGGCCATTTTGAAACGGCACATAATGTTGTCTATCGACAGAATTTGGTCAATGTTATGGCTTGCTTGGCAGGGAGGATCAAGCTTGCAACCCTGACACCTATTGCTCCACGTTAAAGCCACTTGTCTCAAGTGCCAAGTTGAGACTTTTGAAATAATGAACAGAATTTTGAAATTTTGCCAAAAAAAATCTTGAAAAGTGCTTTTTAGAATCACAAAATCTTCACAGTAACAATAATAATATAGAAATCAAAATGGCCGCCAAGTGGCAACTTTTCTTGGTTTTTGGCCGCCAAAAGGCAACTTTTGATCTCAAATTTGGCCGCGAGCCCTTTTTGGGACCTCTTACTTATAAAACTACCACTTCGTGTACGAGGTTGCTTGAGTGAAAAGGACAACATTGCGCACAAAATTCTTGCTTTTCATTAATTCCAAGTTTCCTTGAGTATTAAAACTTAACTTCTTGAATGATTTTGCATGTGGAAATGAGAAACACAATACCAAGAGGGTTGCTATTGTTAGCTGAGTGTTAAGGTAAAGCATGATGGATGCATTGTAATGCACCGACTTGTGAACAAATGAACAGAACAAAAAGAAAAACGAGCTAATTTGGAGATTAAAATTGTATTCATTTTTTTGAGGACAATAGGAAATTTTCTTTGCAAACACACGAAAAAAGGGATTTCCTTTCCTTACTTTACTGTGTCTCAAATAACACCAATCAAGTTATTTCATGAATATGTCATCCAAAATTACAAAGAAGGATTTGTCTCAATATTAGAGTATTGAAAATCAAACACACACGTGCATTGTAACATGTTGAAGCAGGTATATGAATAAACTATTGTCAACGTAAATTAAATCATCCAAGATCACACTTTGAAAAAGGAAGGAAAACTAAACTAAATATAATACTTGCACAGCTTCATATTTATTTTCATACTCTATCATGAAGCAAACTCGTGTGTAACAGTTATGTAATCCTAATAATCTTGTCCATTTCAATGGAGTTTCAAATTTCAAACCACTTACTTCCCATCAAAATTTGGATTTGGAGCATATGTGGAGGACCCTTTTTTTGATCCTTTTTCATGTACTCTTAAGGAAAATTTTATACTGTTCTCCAAAAAATGAAAAAATCAAGCCTCCAATGCCTATTTGTTCTTTCTTCTTTATGTTCTGTTTTATTTTTCTTCACATGTCTATGAATTACGATTCTATAAATACATTATACCAAGGAAAACTTAAGACATGGGAGCCTCTCCTCAAGTGATCAAATTTTTTTCATAAACTTAATTCCATTCAAGTATATGGTTTCGTTTTGATAAGATTGATAAGACAGCACTTCAGGATGTCATTGGCTGAATCATTTATTCATCCGCTTGGTGGAAACAACGTTCAAGAATTTGTAACAGTCGCAGTACTTATGCACAGAAGCAAAAGACAAATTGACCCTACAATAGTCCAAAAGAATGACTGTAGGTACATTTGTTTGGTTGGAAGAGCGCCCATTGCTCTAGGCTTCAAATTACTCTAATTGCCATATATTTCAGTTGATCAAGTTGAAATTAAAGCATATGAATTTAAATAAAGTAATAGATAATAAAAAAAAGAATAGACCTTGTTGAAATTGGCTCAGACTTCAAAAAGCTGCTTTTGGCAATGGGCAAAGCATCCAGGTCTTCTGAGATCCTTGCAATAGTACATGCTTCCAAACCTTTGCCACGGCCTCCTTGTTGGTAATCTTGATCTCTTGGTTCATCTCCTGCTCACTCTCATCAGGTTTATCCTCATGAAAACATTTAGTGTTATCATAAATATTCAAACAAAAATCCTTTGATTCAAGTCATTTTAATTTGGTGACCATTTATGTAATGACAAATCCACCACCAAGGAAATAATCCCTTAAATCGAGATCCAACTGTGTGCTTAGTTGCCCTCGGCACTTCAAAATACACCAATTCATGTTTCTTGATTATGCATTATCTTAACAATCATTAGAATACTTAAGTTCACTCTATTCTTGCCTGATATTTATTTGTAGTATGAGTATTTTTTCTTAAATTCTCGATTCACTCGCTAATGCTGTTAACCCTCTTGACATTGTTCATCTCACTTCAACATGCAAAATCATTCAAGAAGTTAAGTTTTAATACTCAAGGAAACTTGGAATTAATGGAAAGCAAGAATTTTGTGCGCAATATTGTCCTTTTCACTCAAGCAACCTCGTACACGAAGTGGTATATTTATAAGTAAGGCTTTGGGACCTGGCAACGCTGACGCTGACCCAGAGCGACGTGTCAGTCCAAAATGAGGTCACGCTTAGAAGAGTCACGTTGATAGCTTCTCTTGATTTGTATCGGTCCTAACTATCTTCCGATCTGGGAGGCGACTCATCTGCATCAGTAAATAGACCACACTAGAGCACTATAATAAAAGAGTACAGTCATAAAGTGCGCCATCTAGCGGATTTCATGCGGCAACAGCCCGCCGTTCCCATGATACTCACATTTTTTAAGATTGCGACGGTCATTCATCAGTTTTGGACAAACTAAAGTGCCTAAAATGTTGATGGCCGAACTCCAAATGATACCTTAGTGTTTTTCTGATGAGTTTTGACATATATCATGCTTAAATCACCTTTATAATAGTCAGATTTCCATGCCATTTTGAGAGGGATTTCACTAATAATTTCAACCAAAAACCACCACAGGTCCATTAACACTACTCAGTCAACATTTGAGGCACTTTAGTTTGTCCATAACTGATGAATGACAGTTGCAATCTTCAAAAATATGTGTATCATGGGAACGGCGAGCTGTTGCCGCATGAAATCCGCTAGATGGCGCACTTTATGACTGTACTCTTTTATTATAGTGCTCTAGACCACACAACCCTTGTCTTTGACAACAGAACGAAGTGGCTCAGAGGTAGCACTCGTGCTGTCTGCTTTGTGAGTTGGGGTTCGCGCCTCCCTGAGGGGTTTTTGTTTCAAACGATTTTCAGTAAATGTTGTTTGTTTTTCTATATTTTTAGGTATGTTTAGGTTAAGTTTAAGTTTAGTTTAAGTTTAGATAATCTTTGCTCTTCTTGTCAATATTTTGTCCATATCTATGACGGTATGACTCATCTCCCAGATCGGAAGACATCCAGGGGCCATACTTCAAGTCAACACCATCAAGACTAGAGGGCTAAATGGAGAGAAGAGACACTCCCACTCAGCCGCTTGCGTGGTAAATTGCTTTGGCTTTGGTAGCCTGGAGTTGGGCAGAGCACCTCAAAGTGCTCTAAAAAGAAGAGTGGCTCGACTGCCCAGGCAGAAATTTGTCAATTTTTGAGCTGATATTGTAGACAAACGGGTCACAAAAATGACTTCTTTTACGATTAGTATCCAAGCCCATTGTCATCCCAACACCCAAAGCACACTCAAACATGAAATACGTTGGTCAAACTCGAATTTGAGAATGTCAGAAATGTTATGATTAAGAGGATGTGTTATCCTGAGATTATTCTTTTCGTAGTTAAACACTCCGACTTCGTAACATAGATATGGATAGATATGACATTTTCATTTTTGTGGGACAATAGATGGAAAATGGTTTTGTTAATGCGCCCAAAGTTTCAAAGGAATATTGATGTATTAATTATTAAAAGTTAGAGAACACTGGGCATTGACAAACAGTTTCTTGAAAAACTGATGGCATTGCACCATTGCTTAAATGATTCTTAGTCTTGATCATTGAAGCCTCAGTTCAGGAGCTCTTTTCCAACACAAATGAAACCAATGTTTCAAAACCACTCTTTGATATGCCTCAGACACCTTAATCTGCTTTGGCACACAAATGCTATTGGCCAAACATCCAAATCAATGTTCAAAGCCAGAGCATGGGGGATTTTGGGCACTATTGACTAGCAAGAATGGCTCAAAAAGTTCTTTAGAGCCTTTGAATCAATGACATAATTGTGGCATCTGAAAACATAGGTATTCCTACCCACTGCAATTGGGTTTTTAGATGAGATAACACGCAATTTGAAGCTTTTTCTTCTCTTGACTGTCTTAACGTTCTTTGTCGTCGTTTACACTTAAGCCCAAGTTGGCGGGTGATTGCAAAAGGTGACCATTCTTTCCTGGAGGGAGTTTACCCCAGAATCATGCGACAAAATCATAGGGATAGTTGGCTGAGCTTGTCCTATCAATGCATATCTATGCTTTGAAATACAACTGGACAGCGGGCCAGGTTGACCAAATGATGCACGAGTCCTAAATGTCAAACGATTAGAAAGTTTTGATTGGTACTCTTGAATTGATATTTGAATGTACCCTCTGGGTACACATTATTTTCTGATTTTTAATAATTTGACCCATAGTCATGTTGGTTGAGTTGCAAGTACATTTCTTGAACTGAGTCCAACTCATTGATGGAGCTTGGAACCCTTTATGCATTTCGAGTGAAAGCACAAGCACATGAGGTTTTTGTTGTATTTTTGAATTTGGCGCCATGACTGGGGAAGCAGAGAAACAGCAAACTGTGTTCATAACAAAACCCTTGCTCATGGGAGTGACATTTCTCTCCATTTAGCCCGCTAATCAAGACGAAGGCCATGGTTTTCCATAAAGGTCCTCTGCCTGCCTCCCACCTCCTTCCATATCAACAATAGTCCAATTGTCTTGGCTTTTTTCTACCTACACTTTATTTAGGGGTTGCAAAAAATCATTGATGTTCCGTCCATCTGAAAAATTCATTTCAATTACTTGGCATTTGAGTTGGTATAAAAATAGTTTAGCCAAAACTTGTTTTTTTTAGTAGTAAGTAGAAAAGAAAGATAAATAATGTGTTTCTTGTCTAAAAATTTATGTTTTCTTTCCCATTTTGGGAGTAACTTAAAGATCCTTTGGTCCCTGTGAGCTAATTCCACTAACTATGAACATCTAGAATCTCTTGTCTGGATGTGGCCTTCCACTGATTTAGGAAAATGGAAGATATTTCTTTCTATGCTGTGAAAATAAAATGGGAGAATACTCAGTATTATTGTAATTGTCACTCACCTCCATGACCTCCCTCAAGACCTGATTTACACCCCTTTTCCTTCTGGTTTTGTTTTGTTTTTTGAAGTGTTTGGGTTCCGAAGTGCTAGAAGAGCTTGGTTCAAGTCAATGGGGTTGTACACACTACCCTCAAATTAACTTTCTACTCATTGATCATCAATTTGCTCTGTTGTATTGGCTCAAAACTTCTTGAGTAGAATCCAGACCTTAAGAATAATCAGAAA